>JAVSBT010006458.1:0-11365 GCA_033118115.1 Pharyngocirrus eroticus
AAAGGCCAGTTTCTGTTTTTCACATTGAATTAAATTCAACGGTGTGAATTCGTAATCATATCACAACGCACATAATTATAGGAAAGGCCAGTTACAACTAAATAATATTCCCTCTTTGCCATGCCATCAAAACCTTTGAAACTGTTATCAAAACATAATTATTCAATTTGATAACTTTAAAGAAGAAATGTGATATATTTTTTAATAGTTTTGACCAATATTCTGAATTCAGTTATGTTAAATTTAGATAAAACGATAAAGATTCTCTTTTAATAGAAATATATTCAAACGTAAAGTAAGTGACAATCTTGATCATTATTCTAAGACATAAGAGCGGGTATACCATTCAATTCTCTTTTGTCGCGTGTACCTTTGGAGCAGCGTGTCCCCACTGCTTGTTTAATTGGTGGGTGGCATCCATTGTTTATTTCTTTTATGTTGTTTTGCCCGAAGGCAAAGCCTTGGCTTATAAGCTAGCTAAAGAGGGATGCTACATCTCATGATTGCTCCTTTTAATGATGAGCAATTTATTTCTCGCAGGAAGCTAGCACTATAAAACCAGAAATTGTTCATTAAAGATTTAGAAGCAATTCTTTCTCAGACAGAACACACTGAATGGCTATGACAACTTTACAGGAACCAGTCGCAATGTCGTCTTGTCGTTTCAGCTGCCAGGGTAGTACTTATTACGACCCAATAGTGTCCATGTCCATCCCAAGACAACCAAGCTTTGGGGAGACAAGTTCTTGTGAATTCTCGGATGTGGATTCAGAAATGTTGTATTCTACAAAATCAGAATCCCCACCATCATCTGAACAGGGAAGAACCATGAAAAGATCCCGTGGGAAATCAACATATAAACATATTCCGCACAGGGAAAAACCACCTCACCTCGTTGCAAGACGTAACGCCAGGGAAAGAAGACGCGTCCAGGCGGTCAACTCAGCGTTTTTGAGGCTACGTAAACACGTACCCCATGAAAATAAACACAAGAGACTTTCTAAAGTGAAAACTTTAAAAATTGCTATTGACTATATTCACCAGCTTCAAGATCTAATTGATGATTATGATAGCTCAGTCAGAGAAGCAGTGTCATATAATTATAACAATCAAAGAGTTATGGAACAACAAGTTTGTGGAATGAGAGATCAAATATCTTATAAAGAAAACCAATGGATCACAATGAATCAAAATAGAACTAGACCTAGGGTAAGTGTTGATGAAATTTTTTTGATATTTTTTTTCTTCATTGAAAGACTTTATCATTTTGATTTTTTAAAATAAAAAATTGTCTGAATTATTTCCATTTTATTATGGCAAATGAAAAATTAATCAAAAGGTTAATCTCATGACTATTTAGGAAGAATTAAATCACGTAGCATTATAATGAATTTTGATGTGAAAACGAATTTCAAATCCACTGTTTCAGAATTTTACTACATTAATTTTTATTCTTTATTTTTCTAGGAAAGTTCGTGTGCTATGGTGTCAAATAGTGGTGTACATCTTAATACTTATGGGCAACTTTACCATGGATGAACAACAGAGAATATAAATCAGAATCCAACCTGGAATATACTGCACTTATAGGAATCTAAATGTATTTTTATAATGACTTTCTTATTTCAAGTTCAAGAAGTTTTACTCTATAAGAGTCATATTGTTAACTTGAATAAGCTTGTTTGAGATCTGGTAATACTGTCCATGAAATTTAAAGGACATTTGGAAAAAAAATTCATTTCTTTGAGCTGATTTACAACATATGAATATCTAATAGGTTGTAGCTTCTGGATCAGGAAAACCGTATGAGTTCAGCAAAAAATGATTTCGTTAGGTTGATATGTTATTTTTTTGTAAATAATAACAAGTAATGTTACGTCGAAACACATTGTATTTACAAATAGGATTCAGCCAACATATGTAACAGATATCCAAGAGTTATCAAAAAAGCATTATTATTTGGGAACAAATATCTAATATCATGAAAACTGATAGATTTCATAATTATCTTATATATCTGTACACAAGAATATAAAGCTGATATATTCTTATTTGATTCAGTTTTACTAATGGGTTTTTTTTAATGAGAAAGCTGGCTTTTCTTATATTATACATGTACATGTACAGGTTTTAATCATTCCCGCTACCAAGCAATAGCATTTTTCTGAGGAATGAGATCTAAAAAGGGGTGTGATAAAGCTTAAAGTAGTCAGTGTAAAGGTGTTGCGAAGTATTTGTTAAAGAAGAGACAAGGGGTGGAAAAAAGACTAAAGAAGTGAGATAATGGACTCTATGGTTTTGGATTGTTTCACATTCACCAAGAGGATTATAAGATGTGTGAAATATGCTCTGTAATTTAAGAAAGATCAAACAAGAAGTCAGAAATAGACCTATTTAGTCAAAGCTTCATTTTGGATTTAACATATTCCTGTCAAATGTGTGAGTGTTTGATTCTAACCCCCTGTAAGTCATAGCCCTTTGATCGATCATTTTGGCGATTTTTGGAATGTCAGACTTACATTATGCTGGGCAAAAGAAAAATATATGTATAAAAAAAAAGAGCAATGCTGGGTGGTTTTTTCTAGGTTGAATATCTAAAATATCTTTTTATAAATTACTGCTTTTTTTGAAGATAGATGTATATAGAATAATGCAGTTTATAAAAGGATTATCATGATATCATCTAATTATCATGACATGTATCAAACAACAATGTTTGTAGATTGTAAATATAAATGGAAGCCTTACACACCTAAACTCTGAAATGGTATAAATTTAAGCTATACAATTTACAGCATTGTAAATATATTTTCAAATACTGTATTATTTTCTGTAGATAATTTATCATGTTTGTACATACAATTTGAACAATTACATTTGTGCCATTTATAGTCATTCCTTTGTGATGTTCTAGTGTAGTGTAATATATTATTATATCTATTGACAAATAAAAAAAATATTCAAAAATATATTTTGGTGCTATTCTTCTTGTACTTTAAATATTTCATTTTACTTGTATGCTTTAATTAGCTGGTACGTATACATATATTCATTTCAAGTTGGAAATAATTATCAAATGTTTATGATTCAGAAGGATAAAATTAACTCTGAAGTGTTTGCAAGTTAATGCTTCCATCTTCAGATAATAATTGATTTATGATTCACATCTATATAAAAATTAAACATTCCCTTGGAATTTTTTTGTATCATCAAACCCTCTGAAGCACAATTCCTTAGAAATACGTAACATAGAATACATTTTAAGATATAAGTGTATTCATAATTATTGTGCATATATTTAGTGTTTTTCATTCATGCTTGTTTATTTCAATTGTTGTTTTAAATCTCTAAAAAAATGCAACATAAAATTGCAAAAATTCAAGTATTCTATTCTTTATTGTCAGAAGAAAATGGAATCATTATTCATTAATTTTCTATAGTCCAAATACATGGAAAATCTTTGATAAGACATATAGAATTTAAAGCTGTAAAACTCTTCAGGGCGATATCTTATCAAGAATGAAAGAAAGACAAAATGAACAACTATTCAATCAAATTACCTCAGAATGTGATAAAGAACATCATTCGATGCAACACTACAAAGGAATAGACTGTCTTTAGATAGTATCATTGTGTTTACACTATTCTCAAGGTATTCAATTTTGATTTTCTTGTAAGAAAAGATTAAGACAGTAGTTCAAATATTTAGCTGCCATCATTTTCCTCAGCTCCCATAGGAACGAATAACTTTTGTAATGATTGCATGTTATAAGGAAAGTTAAGAAAAAAATAAAGAAATGTTATTTCCCAAATGGAATGTAATGAAGGGATATACTTGTATGGATAAAAAAAAACAGGCCAACATAAATGTCATTTGTAATTATACTCTATCAGAAGATAAGGATTTGAGGATAAATGCAACAGAAGAAGCAAACAGGGGAATTTTGTCAACATTTTTCAATCAATGAAAGATAATTCATGAAGAAGAATACTGTATTTTTTTGTTTTACTTATAGTTATACTGATATAAGAGTATTTATTCACGAATTGTTTGTGATGAAAATCTAAATTTGAAGCGGTAATTAGCAACAATTTTTTTCGGTACTGTTGTTTTCATATCAGTCTGTTAAATCATGGTTTCATCCCAGCACTTACCCTGAAATTCAAAAAG
The DNA here is from genome assembly GCA_033118115.1 of Pharyngocirrus eroticus. NCBI lineage: Eukaryota > Metazoa > Annelida > Polychaeta > Saccocirridae > Pharyngocirrus > Pharyngocirrus eroticus. Next base: position 4,172 of record JAVSBT010006458.1, read on the forward strand.
TTTTAACTTAAAAGGGTTTGAAATCCCCTGTTCCTTATAATAAATGTTTATGTTTAAAAAAAGATATTGTATTGAATACCAGAGAATTTTGAGCAACAAATTTATGAACTAGTATCCTGCCAAATATGGGGCCAGAAACAGACATCATCACAATAGACCATTAAAGGTTCAAGCCATGTGCAGAATTTATTCCAAAATGCAATATAAAAACCTTGTATTGGCTGATTTTTTTCTTTCAGATTTTCCTTTTTGTTTCCTGGTTGGTGCTCAATTGACATTTTACAATTGATAAAATAATGAGGCAGATCAAGGAACTTCTGAACTAAAACTATACCCTATTTCCATAGACAATGTAGTATCACATGCATAATTTTCTTACGTGCAGAATTTGAAGTTTATGAATAAATAACAATATTGACATTTATGATATTCACCTGTTCAGAAATTGAACTTTGAAATGTCAAAAACTTCCCCTCAAAGAAACACAAATAAATATACCTTTGAGGAATTTATCTGCATATTTTTCCTTTGCTTGATATAATTTTGAAATATTTTTTTTAATATGGCTGTGCTGTTTCAGAACTGGGAAAAAATGTCTATATTCAGGTCCAATAACAACAACAACTACTTATTTTGCACAATTTAGGCACACATCAACTCAAGATGATAACACTAGCCTAGGAAAGGGAAATTTATCTATTTTTTAAAAGCCGATTTGCAGTCTGTTTCACAAGTTATTCTCCACATCGGAATCCTAAAGAAGTCTCAATTATTTCTGTTTTGAAAAATGAAAGGAAACATATTTCTTCATTTTCAATTAAACAACAGAATCATGTATTTCTACCCTGATTGCCACCATTACTATTGTTCATTTGAATTTCTGTCACTATTTATCAAAACATTTCCACTTCACCAAATCCTTGACCATTTTATGGCTCTCCGATGACCGAGGCCAGCTTATATTCTGTATGGATTTTATGTTTATGAAGTATTTATTGGTGACAAGTTGATCAGAAAATGTTTCTTTAGTCAGGGTATAATGTGTCCACAAAGAAATTGCAACTTAAAGATAATGAGTTCTATTTTGTTTTATTTTTAATTGCATTGAAGTGTTACTCGCACAAGCCATACATGGTAATAAATAATGTTGCTTTCTTGTATGCAGACGGAAATCAAAAAAAGGAAACTGACAGACAGAAACAATAGCGAATCTTGAAATTTATATTATGCTTTAGCATTTTGTGTATTGGGATTCAAGGTTTGGATATATGTGAATTGAATTGGAAAACAAATTCTGTAACCATTGTATATTTCATTTTTCTTTGTTGCATTTTCTTTAAAACAAAATTCATATAATTTGTCATGCTAGTAAAGATACAAATAAAATATAATTCCCCCATGAATAAATCAGAACAACTGACATTTTACAATTATTATCATTTTAATTCTTCAGTTGAAGATCTGTAACATTTAGTACTTTGATAAACTTAGGCTAAATAATTTAAAATGAAATGGTAATAACAGCACACAGCAATAGGATGAAAAAATAAAATAAAAGTGTGAAAAATGTTGGGTTTTATTTTACTTTCATGTGAGCAAGTATGATAAATTTGGGGACTTGTTTCATTGTATCAGACAAAATCTCCTTTTAAACAAATTTAAACAGAGATGCTTGCCCTGTACTGTGATATCAATGATAGCTCGCAGCCTCTCTTCTTCTAAAATCTCCTTTACGAAGCATTCCTATCATCCAAGGTTTTTGACATAACACTCATTTAAGAAGATAAAGACACAATAGATGACAAATTAAGATATCATCTTTAGCCAATTTGGACAATTTCTGATGGCTTTGCCTTGGGATATCACCATCAATGGTTACTGCATCAACATTTGCAGCTGCTCATTAAGACTGCAGTGTACTTGAGATTTTTATTTCTTTTTATCATGACTATTTCACTTTATTTGCTTGCTCTGTCATTTCTGTTCTTACGAAAAATTAGAGGATAAATACCAATATTAACATAATAAATAAGTGAAATAATTAGAACAGTTGTACACGTATAATCGTATATGATTGTGAATAAATACATACTAGTACACTTTTTATTTCTGTAATTTTCATATATCTCTATCTTTAAAAATGTTGGTAGATATAGAGGGATAGGGAGTTTAGAGGATTATGGTATAACTTATGCTGGTGTGAGAACCTTTTGGCTTTAAAAAAAGGGAAGGGGAGACATGAGTGATTTCAGAACATCTCAATTTCTAACTTTTACGGCTGAAGAAGGTCAATCCAAATTTTGAAACCAAAATTTATTTGAAATTGGAATTTTTCTGTGACACATTTCTGGCTTTCTATTTTTAAGAAAGCTATCAAGTGTGTCAACTATTAACGATTTTCTGATGAAAATGTCCAAAGTAACAGTTTCAAAAGGCTGAAATCACCCATATAAGGCACAGTTTTCTATTTTTCTACAGAAAAGCAATTACAAAATGATCCTCAAATTTTGTTCGATGAGCCTCTATCCCCTATGCCACAGTATCAACATATTTATATCCCTTTCCTTCAACCAAATCTGTGCAACTATTATTCAATGAGCCCTTTATAATATCTGACATTTTAACCAATTAAGGTATTGTTTGTGTTTTTAATGATGAGCATAAATTCTTAATTTTTGATATGATTTTGTTTATTTTGACCACATGCCAAGTGGTGACATTTTGGAATCAACAAGATTTTTCCATGACATTCTCATATGGCACTAATCTTACAGTTACACTGTCATTTAAAAACCTTCAAAATCCCTTTAAATCTAATTGGCATTCTTTGTGAGGTAATAAACCTGGAAATAATTTTCAGGTCACACTAACCCCCATACAATTTGTCATTCAACTATTGAAAAAAAAAGTTTCTTTATTATTCTTTGTGATAATTTGCTTCATTTTCTTTAAGACTTCTAATATTGTGACCTAATTTTTCTGATCTCACTTTTTGATACCAAAAAAGAGAAAGACTACACGGAGATGTTTGAATCCTGCATATTTCAAGCCATTGTGGACTCTTTTCAAGGTTTAATTTAAATATTTGGGTAAAGTTGTAAATAAAAAAATGTGTCGGAGTCTAGGTGTTAAATATATTTATTAAAAATTACTAAACTGTTAGATTCCCCTACCTTTCATTTATTTTGACAATAGGCTACATGTACATTGATCCGTTTATGTATAGTCAATATTAATCTGATCAAAAGATTATACAGAAATATCTAAATTAGTGATATATTTCAATAAAAGGTGTGTGTGTAGGTGGACAACCATTTTGTTAGAATATTGTAGGATATATTTTACCAACAGAAAACTCATTCTAGTAAAATTATCAAAAGTCAGTGGAGTTTGATTTCATCTCATCAATTTAAGTGGAATATTACTTTGAGTTGTAATTTTGTAATACATGTACTCCATAATATATCATACAATCGACTTAAGAATTAGAGCATTTCTGTCCTTTTCTCCCTATGGCACAAGAAACAAGAAAGCAAAAGCGATCTATAGAAGACAATGCCTATAGTGCTTGTCTTTGATCATTGATGATTTACGATAAACATGCAATAACACGACTGGTTATATCGAAAATAAATTGGTGACAATGAGTTGTTTAATTTCATAAAACTTATTACAATAGTGTTATCAGATTTTGCTTCTCTATTCTCCCAACCACACTTGATCTAAGTTAAATTACCCCCTATTAATGCAAAAACTATCCTTAACATGGAACTCTATCATAACTGAAATCTCCACTTCAAGAAACTTTCACAGGTGCCCGAGGATTCCTAATTGAAAACCCAATAAAGATCATCTAGAGGTTAATCACATAATGTTAGATTGTCTATTGACTTAATTATGGGAAAATGGGGAAGAGGTTCCTTAAGGCCATTGGAATAGATAGGCTAAACATATGGTTTCAGGGAAGAATTACCCTAGCCTTCAGGTTGATTGCTTTATAAACAAAGATAAGAAGATACTTTGTTGTTTTTTCCCCCTTGAAGTATCGCATGATAATAATAAATGATGAAATTTGTCATCATCAATTGATCTTTTGGGAGATAAGGGATTTTTTGTTTTTTGTCATAGTCAGTGGTTGCATTGTTCTGCACATATAAGTAATTTTATCCTTGTGATGAGCAGAATCAATGCTGGTCCTTTTTAAGTGTTGAAGATAATGCCATATAAGGCAAATCTAATAACACACAAAATTCGAAAAATAACATATCAAAATTAAGATAATAGGAGAGAGTATAATCCTCCTGGAAGAGGGAAAAGAAAATGGTGTAGAGATGAAGAAAGAAGTTTTTAAAAAGCTGGGGGGTGGGTGGAAACCCATCATTGAAAAGGTCTACTTGATCACTTTCTCCTCAAAATTAATCCCTTGTTTGCAAAATAATTATACATGTTGTGTAAAATGATCCTGAAAAACTACCATTTATCAATAGAAATATGTTCAGGTACATATTGGACTTTTATTACTTGTTTAAAATTAAGACACAAACACACACACCATTAGGCATATCATATAGAGTAACAATTTCTACAATAATATTACTATTGAGATTTATTTTACTGAGTAAATCACGCTAAAAGGGGAATTACTTGAAATCTCACAATACAAAAAAAAATGAAGATAAATCAGAGAGAAACAAATGTTCTCTGTCTTGAAATTATTGATAAATTAGCTTGCAAACATTTCAATTTGAATCATTTTGTGTCTACATGACCAGTCCTTAACGAGTTAATTGTCCTTTGAATGGTCTGGTCATCAGGCAACTGTCCATCAGCTTGGACACACTTTGATTTGTTGATGAAAGATACTGTCCCTTTGAGGATACAACAAAATCTCATTGATGTCAATTCGAATGAAATTTATCATTTAAAACAATCAAAATTGAGTTGTTCAATTTGGTTTTGATGTTCAGCTAGCAGGAGGTAATAATCTGTCATTATCAATACACGAAGTCATTCAATTCGGTAATTATGACTAATTTGTAGTGTAATCAAAACAAACTGCGCGTGCGGCTTTGTTCATCAATGTAACAAATCGCATCTCTGCGTTTGAAAAACCTGCGTTGTCATTTTGTTACAGTTAATCAAGAGGAAATAAACGGGTAGTCGTTTTTCCCGTTTTCACTCTCAATATAACAATCATGTCTTGTGTCAAACCCAAAGAAGGCCTTTTCATATTCACTTAGATTTAACCAAGATTAAGAACACTATTATATATTCAAGTTGCAACTGTCAGCAAAGGTTATTTATTGCTAAAGAAAAGAAGCGGATCTCATTATTTATTTATTGTCAGCTCAGAGACTAAACTACAACCTATCACAAAACGGAAATCATTTCTGAGCCAAGCAGGTGAAAATTTCCAAAGAAGGAAAAGCGAGCAAAGGAAGGTCTTCACTTGCTTGCCATGTTCTTCATGCAAATGGCAGAGATACATGCATCATGTGTTAGGAGACTAGTGTTTTTTCTTGAGTTTTTAGAACTTATGTTTATATCCAAAACAGCGATTTGAGTCCGTCACGTGAAATGTATGTAATAATGATTTTCCCGTGGAAGTAAAATACTTTTGCAAGACATTTCAAATAATTACATATGAAATTGATGATTAATACAGAATGAATAGCAGACGCTTTGCATTTTTTTAATGGTGTGAAGGTCCCCGGTTCGAATCCGGGCAGTTTCAAGTGAATTATTTTTCACTGGCTTTCAAGGTAAAATGGTTAACATGGGTCTCATAAGCCCATGGCATTGTTAGCGCACTGCTCTACATGTATTCTTTCAAGGTCAATATGTCCAAGAAAGGCATAAGCGAAAGTACAGTTATATACTATATATGATTGTTCTGCCGCGAATATGCAACATATATATATATAATGGTGTGAAATAAGTTTATAGGGCCAAATATACCATTTTCCCATAATTATAAATTTCAAAAATGATTCACTATATAAAATTTTTATCAAAGACTTCTACCTTTTATGTTATTGATTTTAGTTCTTATAATAACAAGTTATTTCAGTTCTACGTAAATTGGGAGAGGAAAAGGGAAATTAGGGTGCACTGTCACTGAGACTGTATACAAATCCTGATATCTATCAGTTTAGTGTTTGTGTTTTATTTCTTTGTTTTGTGTACATGTTTTTGCTTGTTTGTTTGTTTGTTGTTGTTTTTATTTGGTGTTTTGATATTATCATTTTCTTTTCTATTACGAATAAAAATTCAATGGGGCGACCACTTAAATAAAATCACAAGGTGTAAAGGATGTAGAGGATATATCATAATTATGTAGCTATGAAAAAAAAATATCATCCCAAAATATATCAGCTCATATCTTCAATCAAAACCGTGGAGACAAAATCACAGTTATTTGTCAAATCTAAGAACTGAAAACATTCATCTAAATCTAAATGTACATACATAACCAAGACACATTCAAAGTCATTGAAGTAAAGCAGCTGAAAACATCAAGACAAGTTTTCATCAAAAAGGTGTCGCACCATAAGAAGAAAAAAACATTTAATTTCTGAATGTGAACCCTTCAATTTACATAAATGGAGGAACCCCTGCCTGTCCAATATGGTCATCAAAGCTTGGCTAATTTCGTCACATTTCTTTTCAATGGATCAAGTTAATTACAGGACTCAAAGGCTAAGACTTTAAGTGACCAGTGTCTTAACAACATAATATAATGATTTAAAATGCCTTAAAATTGAAATAAACAAGTGTTTCGTAGATGAAAATAGAGTTCAACAAAAGACAGCCGACAGCATTCTGCCTTTTGGCACAAGTCCAACAAAAGACTCTCTCACGTGCAGACAAAAAGGGTGTGAGATGGGCTCCTTTGAGACACTTCATCATTGGCACCTTTTTGGTTTTGATGAAAATTGTGAACACCAAATACAATATGTTCTTTTTTTCAAGGGATTAGTTGGCTACAAATTAAAAACTTTTTGAGGTTTGAAAAAGTGTAAGAAACATCTTGGTGTAAGGTTGTAGCATGCTGAGACAATTTCTAAAGAAAACACTTTGATCTCAAATTTTCTCAAATCTAAATTTATTTGTTAATTCTATTTCATTTCATGCTATGCACATTTCAAAATAACAAACAGGTTTTAGTTGAATGATGATTAAATTTCAAATTAA
>JAVSBT010006569.1:0-14801 GCA_033118115.1 Pharyngocirrus eroticus
TGAATTCATAAAAATCATTAAATTAGTCACTATTTAGGTATAACTGATATATGTCAGCATTTATATAACCTTTTTTTGCACAAGAATTTATGGATTTGCAATATTTATTCCATAAATTGTGTGTGTATTGATTTTCTGAAATTGTGTACCCCCTTGCCTTTGTAGCCCCCTAGTGAGAACACGCACAACGTTAGAATATCTTCACCACTTTTTTTAATATCACGACACATTAGTCTACCCATCTGGTATGGTGAAGACCTTGACCCTCTCCGGTTGAACGAAATCCTTAAATAAAGCACTTTCTTGTGTTTTGCCTCTAGACTAAGTGATAGAGGGTTCAAGATAAAATCAAACAAACAAGGACCTGGAAAGATATTACAAATTTTACAAATGATGGAGAGACCAGGTGACACATTATTTTTCACCCTGGGCATGTTCAAAGTTAATGATGCATATATTTATAGTCTTGAATGGAAAAAAGCATATTGACAATCCCCTTTTTTGTAATATCCTGGTGCGTCACTTGACGTACATGTCTTATATTTCTTTCATAAAAGTTTTATGTTCACTGTTTCAGAAAATAGTTGACAAAAAACCAAGATGGGTGCTAGACTGTTGTACGAAGATAAAGAGCAAAGGGAGAATATTCTGTTTCGGTTGAATACTCTGCGTCAAAGTGGACAATTTTGTGATGTGACTATGGATGTTGATGGCCACAGCTTCCAGGCTCATAAAGCTGTTTTGGCTTGTGCCAGTGGATATATGTTTGAACTTTTTTCAGAACCAGAGGCTGACACTGAACAATATTTCAAATTGGATAATTGTGATTATGAGAGTTTTAGTTTTCTGGTTAATTATGCCTACACATCCAGGTAAGTCTTCTTTTCCATTTAAGCAAAAGATAGAAAATTTGATAGACTAGTGAAAGCAAAACTTGGTGTCTTTTTATCAAATCTTAGCTATAGATATGTTTATATATAGATGTTTTAATTGCCAGAAAATAACATCTGATTAGAAGACAAATAATAACAATGTTAAATTTATGTATTTTAGTCTTGAAGTACCATCAGACAAAATCAAGGCTGTTTATAAAATGGCTATGTTATTGAAGATGCCAAGAGCAGCTGAAGCTTGTTCTCAATTTTTGGCAGATCATCTTGACGCCTCTAACTGTTTGAGTAAGTATCATGATAGTCTTGTACAAATGCTCCATTACTATTGGGTACTATTTGATATCTGTCTATGTGATAGGACCCTTGTTGAAGGACTTTTTTTAGATAAATGTTTTGTATTGTTGACTGGTACTTCAAAAACCAGATTTGTTCACTTGAATTGAATGTTGCAAATTGTCAAAAAGTTGTGTACTTTTATTAAAATCATTGCCAGATTAGGCTTAAGGATTACATTGAAAATATATGTCTTGTTACCCAATCATTGGAATCAGTTCATACATAAGTTGAATCAGTTTTTCCATTACAACTCTTACTACAGTTATTAAATTTATAACAACAAATGTATATTAATTAGTACAAATACCAGTCCGATGGCCAAAGGAGAATTCAAACATACAATTATGGATCAATCTTCTTTTCTGAAATTTTAAGCTTATTTTTTGATGAAATCAAATGATCAAATTCTATTCTCCTCTTTGTTGTCACACATAGCATTATTCAATCAAGCCTTGTCCCTGATTCAAAATACCAATGGCAGTGCCTGTGAAAATGGCACTTCTCAGTACATAATTTCACAAAGCAGTGTTGACTTTGCTGTAGATGTATTGATTTTCTGTTGGCAGTTATGGTGATACCTAATGCGGTCTTAGCATAGCTTGCCAAGTATCTGATTCTTGAGATAGAATATGCTTGGTTAATGTTATGTATTAACAAAATTGCAGCAACTGTATATAAATTGTCTAGATTATTTTTAAAATGAATTGTTGATTTTGAAAGGCTATTTTACTTTGAAAATGTAAATCTCTGAATTATGCAATGTAACACATACACAAATCTAGCAAGAAGCACATCAATTATTCAGTGAATATACAGCAATAGGTCTTCATGACTTTGTGTATTGTATAAGACTTACATTTTGAAAGCAAATCAGCTGCTGAAAAAATGTTAGCATAGAGAAGAATCTTTTGAAATCATCAATTCTGTGACAATATAGATTTTCTTTTTACCATTTTATGTTGATTCTATTTAATGATAATGACACTAAGCTTTCCATTTTGCAAAGATTTGTAGAATTGCCTTTGAGGCATGCTTACTAAGAAAAGTTGATTTGTTGCAGATAATTTGATAAATACTTCCCAAATGCACTACATTATTTTGTAATTCCCTATGGCACAACACTAGTAAATGGAAATTGCGTTTGTTGTAATTCTTGCCATGACAACCAATTTTACCCTGCAGTAATTCCTGATATGGTGCATATTATTTTGGGCAAGCTAGCTGCAAGCAAAATCTTCAGGTTCAGTCCATTCCAAATCTATATCCATTTCCATGGCAACAGCATAATATTATTTAAAGTTATTATTAAGAAAACACAAGATTAGTCAAGTTAATTAATAGCTTGTATAATTGGAAAACTATAATATACTTCAACTTGTTAGGTTAGTCTAGTTGTGACTGCATTTGTGCCATTGATTGATTCTTTAAAAAAATGATTATTCAAAAGTAAGACTTTATGAAATTTTTGTCTGAATTTTGTTATGTTTCTAAAAAACAGTGATGTATTTGTTTTCTAGTTCTTTCTTACTTGCATGGTTTTGTTTACAATGAGGTCAAAATAAGTTCCAGGGTAGTTTTATCTAGCTTTAAAAAAAAGTTACTAGTATTAGAACATGTTTTGCCAACATTTTAACACAAATTGTCTGTTGTGTACCATTTCTATTGACTTAGATCATAGTTGTTTGGTTGGGATTATCTTTTTTATTTTCTGTTTACTGGTGTCCTAATATGGCTCTTCACAAAGGCAGTCGTGGTAGGAGACTTTTTTTTGTTTACATAATATCATAGTTAAGGATACCCTAGAAGTTTAGTGTAAATGAAAATGTATTGATTTTTAGTCTAGGTATATCATGTGTATTCTACAGTCCTATCGCTGAATCTCCAAAAGGTTTTATTGCAAATATTGATCTTTTATTGACTTGTCATGTGGCCTTCTGTGGCAGGAATGGAGAGTGCATTAGGGTTTGTCCTGTCTATGCACAACATTCTAGAGAAGGTCATGGAAATGGGGTCAAAGTCATCTGATATTTATCATGTTCATATCTTGATTGTGCATAAGCATTTATGGCAATATTACATGCACTAGTGCATGTTTGTCACAGTATTTTAACTAGATCTGTGTGTAAAGAAGTGTAATTCATTGAGTCATTGGGAAAATTAAAAACCATAACACACATGTAATGTATTCTTGATGTTATAAGTACTTCTTGGTTAAAGGTATAGCTATGTTTTTCTATCACTTTAAAAAAAGTCCACTTATTCATTTTTCTTTATTTATTTTTTTAATGGAAATGTGGTAGTTTTTATCCATCTTGTAGGAGAGCTAAATATAAAGTGTCAACACATGTATAGTATTTACTTGTGATCTGACCTCATGTCCCCTGTAAAGCGCTTGAACTCTTTGGCTAGAATTACTAGTAATAGTATATCTAGCATCCTTATTAAGTGTGATGACCTTAAGAAAAGGCAAAAAGGTTCACCAAGACACATGTTTCTTTGTGATTTAAGGACCAAATATGATTGACTTCTCTATACCATAATTAAAGATCACTTAAAATGATGAATTCATCTCAGTCTCTTTTTTTAGTGATCTTGGCCTAGTAATGTTGAGAATTAACCAAATGATGAGCAACCTAGTATGAATGTTAGCATATATGTTATTGGTTCCAAAATCTTTTGTTCCAATGTAGAATGATTTATTTCAATAGTATGAGTGTTTTAGAAGTAGAATTAAAAAGTGACTAATTCAACAGTATTAAGAAGCAATGCATAAAAATTATTCATTATCTGATTATAAAGTTAATCCTGCATTTTTATGTCTTTTCTTTTGTTCTCTGTTTAACAGAAACCAGAGCTTTTGCAAATAGTTATTCTGATGCTTCTTTGACTGGAAAAACAGATGAATTCATTCAACACAATATGTCTGATGTGGTCAATAGCAAATTTATGGGAACTTTACCAAGAATACAGATTGACATTATTGGTGAGTGGATTAATTGCTAATCATGGCCATAAGATATATGGAGAAATGGATCAAACAGCTTTGATCCTTGCTATATAGCTAGTATGAATCAATGAAATTGTGTTTGGTTCTCTTTAGAAGAATGACTTCATATTTAAGTAGATACAGTGCTGTGTATGATGAATGGTTAATCTAGATTTATTTTCAAGGTTCTTTGTAAAATATTTTTTTATTTGCAATGAATACATTACACTTTGATAAACTTTGAATTCAATGGTTGTAGGAGTGGCTGAAAATGAATTGAAGAAGAGTAATGACAGAAACTTGTGTGACCTTATTGTGGAATGGATCCAGAACAATTATGAAGATATGCAGGAAGAAGACTTGAAAACATTGACTGAAAATGTAAGTCTAGGAGTAATGTTCCTTGACTTGCAAAGCAATTGTCAGATAATGTCTGCTACACAAAATCCTCTTGTCAAATTCTCAACAATTTGTAATGAAAGTTTGGCTAGCACCTATGCCAGACTGAGAATTGAAAATAGGTTAGAGATTTAGAAAAATGAAAGTACATGTGATTATGTATGTTTTGAAAGGAATAAAGCATTGTTTAAATTAATATATTACCATATCCATTTTTGGGTCGAGATCCAGATCTTGAGAATTCTTATCATTTGAACAAGTTTATCACTTTTTTTATACGAGTGTAGAATTTGATTATCTTTCTTTTCTTTAACAAACCAGGTGAGGGAATAATTCAGTCCCATAACTTGTATACTTATTCTTTTCAAACTTCATTGATATTGAGTCCTGGTACTTACAATTGTGTTTCTTATTCTTAGACTCGAGTTCTCTACTTGATGGAAGATAACACTCTTCAAGATTGTGAAGATTTGGATGGTCATGCAGTAAATCAAACAGACTTTGTACAAGACTACAAGATAAAGAATAAAAACAAAAAGAAAAGACAGGTACAATTATAGAAAATAAACTGGCCATGAAGAGCTTTTTTACTACTTATTTATTCTCTGGCAGCGCATGTCTATTTCATCTTTTTGAATTGAATAAATGATGAAATTGAATGGTTAGTGTTTTGAAATGCCCCGATCTGAAACCAAGCAGTCCCCCACAATTCAGGATAATCAAATGAAAACAAAACAAATGATATCAAATATTGCTTCTTGGTGTTTTTTTTCCATTCTAATAAAAGGTTATAGATCAACTAAAACAAAGTGATGTATTAGAATGTTGGAAGCGATTTAAAGGATTTGAAAACACTAACTAAAGTGACTTTTTGACTGAAAATTTTAATCTATTTAATAGCTAAAATGTTGATTAGCTGGGTTTTCATTTTGCCCTTACCAAGTTCATCCAAAGGTAGGTAGGTATTGAAGGCATTTCCCCATGTACATTCAGCTGTTAAGGGTTGACAAGTGTTGCTGAATTTCAGTAAGGTATTCTATTGTATCGCATTTAGTTCTGTCGCCAAGGATAGAAAGTCCTAGAGTGTGTAGAGATTGAATAACATGTTGATGTCTATAATATTATGCAGCACTATTGATAAACATGTATGTATTGTACTTTGTATATCACTTGTTTTCATATTGTCATACAACATTTTATACATGTATATGTCATGTGTGTTTCATTCAGCTGACTAGAATAAAAGTGATAATATCCTGCAGTACCTAAGAAAATATGTATCAACATTGGGACGAACTTATCCAAAAAAAACACACCCACCATTGCATTATTTCTGTGCAACTTTTTACTCCTAAGAAGGGGTCGTTCATATGTGATATATCACTGGTGCAAAGAAGGGCCATACTCGGTGTATGTGGACTATTTGATATCAAACTAATCTTGCCTTTTGGCATTTTGTTCTGTTTTCAGGCCACCACATAAATGGGTAAGTCCAGTTGCCAACAACACAAATGTAGATTTAAGCCAGACCAATGTTTACCAATGATTCCTTCAAGAAGATCTCGGCTAGTAAACCACAATGATGACTACGCAACAGATACAGAGTTGTGGCTTGATCCAGCTATTGCCATACTTACAAAAGGGTGGGGATGGGAATAGGGGGGGGGAGGAGGGAGGTGTAGTTTAGTATATTTTAAGGGTGGTAAATTGGGCCTTTTTTTTCTCCAATGTGTTTATTTTGCAGAATCAATTAGGAATTAACTGTTCCTTCCTCTTTCTTTATTTTTTTTTGTAATAACATATTGCACATGATATGTTTTTTACCTAACCAACAACTGAAAAGATTAGCATGCCCAGATGATTGGAGTACTTACTTTTAGCTTGAAAATTGAATGATGTTAAGGAATGGAAAAGGCAATTGGTTTCTATGCCATAACAGCTAAAACAGGGAAATCCACAGATGGGTTGCAGATTTTGGCATTCATTTGCAGCTTTAGGACTTTTGTTTGCCCCGGATTTTTTTCTTTAGTCTGTCCCTTGTAATTCAACACCAGTGCATTGGAGTCATCCCCTGCTTTGGAGTTTGTGTTGTGATCCAGAATTCTTATTTTCAGATAATTTGGATATTCACAATTACCTTTTACTGTGTGATAAGACGACTCTGAAACTTACTTTTATTTTTACAATAGTGTATTGTTAATTTGATTGGAAGCAAGGGTAACTAACTGGGAAGGTTTACAGAAATTTGTATGCTAGTTTATGAACAAGTTTTTAAATCACAGTGAAAGGTTTTGTGTTAGGATAAAGGCAAATTCCATCCAAGGTATCAATCTTTCAAAGGAATCAAAATTAACTTTTTTTTGAGTTGGTAATTAACAATACTGAAATGTTAAAATGCAGACAAAACTGTTGTTTCCATGCAACATACCTACTGTGTCTTATCTCTGATAGGTCCCTCCTGTCAAAGACAAGACAAGGCCTCGCTCTCCTCCTCAACTTGCTCCTCGTCATCGCAGAGGTTCGATAGAACAGTTGTCTTCTGAGGAAAAAGAATGGGGTGTGATTTCTACCACAATGATTGGAGGTATTTAATGCACACTAGCCTCAAACTATGGTGTTGTGCTTCTCTGTAGTTCTTTGTGGTTCATATTTATGTAGAAAGATTTCTTCAAACCAAGATCAGTAGCCCTATTGTACATGAACAAAAGGGTGCATTTCCTAACTAGTAGAAATTGCTTATTTTTTTCAAAATTTAAAAACGCAAGAAATACCTTCATGGAATTATTTCTGTATTAAAAACAAATAATCATGTTCAATAAATCTTGTGTAAGTGATAGTAGAGATAACATATTCAATATGGTATGATTTAATACATTGCTTGTAAAATTCTAAATTTAAAAAAGGTTTGTCCTGTGCCTGTGGCTTTTAAATCGCCATCTGTTTTATAATAAATAAATAAAAAGCCGATTTGCTCTCCTAAAGGTTGATTTGAAAAAACATATTGGGTGAATATGATAGAACTTATACAAACAAGGTAAAAAATAAATATGTTTTGATCAATGACATTCTTGTACTAATTAGAATATTTTGCTATGTACCATATTGTTTTATATTTTCAATATAGGGCGTACCTATTAAATCTTGATCTATTCTCATTACAGAAAAATTATGCATTTGTGTTGCTATGCTCTCGGACACCATGGCATCCATATCTATCAGATTTAAGTTTGTGCCTCAGGCTAATGGAGATGGTGACATTCAGAATGAACAGGTAGTGGGTAATGGTATGTCCAATGGATGCTCCCCTGAAGGAAGTCCTAGAAGTTCCATTGCCGTGGAGAAACAGTGCTCACTTATTCCATTGGAGAGGATGCTTTCACCAAGATGTGGTGTTGGAACTGCTGTTGTGAAAAACAAAATATTGGTCTTTGGTAAGGAAGATTTTTAATCCTTAATGCTACTTAATATGAGTGTCTGTAAAGTCTGAAAGTTAATCTTTTATACAAAATGAAAGTACCACAAACTCATTTTTGTAAGAAGTTGACTACATAAGACAATCCTCTTGATAATAATG
Source organism: Pharyngocirrus eroticus (assembly GCA_033118115.1). Taxonomy (NCBI): domain Eukaryota; kingdom Metazoa; phylum Annelida; class Polychaeta; family Saccocirridae; genus Pharyngocirrus; species Pharyngocirrus eroticus. Next base: position 8,189 of record JAVSBT010006569.1, read on the forward strand.
ATTTTAATAGTTGATATGTATATGTAGTTTCTGACTTAAAATATTTTCATTTTAAGAATTCTTCAAATGTTGTTCCATTTTATAGGTGGCCACGATAGAGGGGAATGTCTCAAAACAGTCGAAGCCTATAGCTTGACTGCTAATGAGTGGACAGAAATGACTCCAATGGGGGCCAGAAGAGGACGCTTTGATGTGACTCAAATGGAAGGTAAAGTCTATGTATGTGGAGGATCTGATGGATCTGATGAATTGAATACTGTGGAATGCTATGATACTGAAAAAGATACATGGAGCCAACTTCCAAGAATGATGTCTGCTAGATCTAGTGCAGGTTGGTGAAGTTATTATTTTAGTGTTTATCCAAGAATTGAAAAAGTTTTTGATAAATGCAAAGATGTCTTATTTTATATTTAAGATGCAATCTATTTTCCTTTCCAATCTATTTTTCTATAGGTGTTGCCATGCTGCATGGTAAACTGTATGTTATTGGAGGATGGAGTGGTTTTAGTGGGGTGCCAAATTGTGAAGTGTTGGATATGAAGACTTCAAAGTGGACCTCAATTGCTCCTTTAGCTAGTGGTAAGAAAGAATTATGTTAAATGTTCATAGTTGATTATGTAAGATTTTTTATCATGTTATATGTTAACCCGATATTCTTATCCAACTGTAGGACGTTCCCAGGCTGCCGTTTGTGTTGTGAGAGATAAGATTGTGGCCATTGGTGGCTGTAATTCTTGGAATTGTCTAAATACTGCAGAACTTTATGATGCCAAAGAAAATAAATGGGTCAATCTTCCACCTATGGCCTCAGCCAGAAGAGGAGCTGGTGTAGCTGTCTTTGGAGGTAATGTTTATAAGCCTTACTACAAAAATCTTTCACCATTGAAACTTTTAGAGGAAAAATTTCTTTCCACTTCAATGACGATTCTGCCACTCCAAAATGCTAATCATGTGAATGTTTTCGTTGATGCACATACAAAGTTGCTACTTTTTAAAAGCCTTGTTTATGTATATTACTCATTGTATTTCTACATTATTACATATTGTGAGCCCTTCACATAACCGTAACTATGGCTATGTGTATAATAGGAAACTTTCATTTTTTAATACTCGAATATCCAAAATGATATTTTTTTTTAATTTCTTTCATTTAATAGATAAACTATATGTTATTGGAGGCAGTGATGGACAAAATCCTCTTGCTACAACAGAGGTCTATGACTTTAACACACAGAGCTGGTCTTTTGGTCCAGTCATGAACAAAACTCGTGTCAATGTGGGAATAGCTAAACTTGAAGGCAGACTGTTTGCTGTTGGTGGCTTCAGCGATCACAGTTTTTTGGATAGTATTGAGTATCTGGAAGAGGGAGGAGAATGGTGTGGTTATCTGCCTCACTCATGTATTGTGGAAACAAACTGAAAATACTCTCAGTGATATTTTTTTATTGTCATAAGTATTGGAAATGAAGCTGATTGAACCCATCCTTTTTATGATGTCCATTATGGAATTCTGAAAAGACGTTTCAGCTAAAAACCACCATAAACTACTGGTATTCCTAATTGTGTCAAATCAAAGTAAATCATCAAAATAATTTCTTCATATCATTTAAAGTTGAATTGTCTCATTGTATTTCTACATTATGCCATACTTTCATTAAAAACAAAATAGAAAATTCATTAAACTGGGGTTTAGATAAAATGGTCTTGTTGGTTGGACTAACTTTAAGCTAACCATATAGCTTGGTACTTAAGAGCTGGTATTTTTGAACATGACTAAAGCCTACAGCATATGAATTTATAATAATAAAAAAATAATATGTGTGAAGAAAGAAATCAACAGTAATTGTACATTTGTAGCTTATTGCTTTTAATGTCTGGTTATTACTAGAATAAACTAGTGATCATTTAGGTTGTGGTTTGTATGTTTTAAATGTTACTATGATAATGTATCTCCAAATGGTTTCTAAGTGTTGATAATATACTTGTAAAGGACAAGACCAACTATCTTGGAATTGTTTTGATGTTGCATATCCTTTTGTATATGCTAAGGGTACAATTTCTTAACTAAATGCTTTTGCTATATACATATTAGCCTAGATGCTTGGAAATGGATGAAACAACATTATTTTTGTGAGTCTTTTTTTTGTTACAGACACTGTAAAGAAGAAAACAAAGAAACTTGAGTTACGATGCAATGAGTTTCACAGGTCTATATGTGGTTAAAATGTGTAAAAGGAAGTAGCTTTCTTGAGAGACATGTACAAACAATTTGCATATCTGAATTGTAAGAAATGGGTATAATTATATTTTGTATATTTCATAAAAATAACACATGGACCAACACCCCAATATCAGGTAATGCGTCTTAACTGGTATCTTTATATGTATAGATTATTATGACAAACCATTTTGTGAATTTTGTCAATTATAATGATTGTCTTGTTTGTGTGGGTTTGAAGTTATCCTACCATTTTTCTCCTTGAGATTTGTAGCAGAATATGGTTCATCTCATGTATTATGATTTTCAATTGTTAAGTTTCATTAACAGATTACATAAATGATGTGTCAGAATTAGAAATATTTTTACAGGAGATGCCAAAAAGATTACCTTGTACTCATCAGATGCATCCTAGACAACCAGAAATACCATCTTAGCTAAACTACTTACACAAAATTCAGTGTCAGCTCATACTGGGGACAGTTATCTACAGGGTATTCTCTATTTTTTCTAAGAGATGAATTATTCTGCAAACTATAGAGGAATCTCTATTTTCAGTGAAGAGAAACTCCTATATAATATCAAAGTTAACTAGATTTGCTAAGGCAGTCCTAATGAAGCAGCCAAGTTACAAATCTTAAAAATCATCAATTTATTTCTGTACTATTTTTCCTACAACAATTATCAAAGGGACCTTGTATTGGAAGGTTTTACAGCCTTTTACAAAAGTTCTATTTTGAAGAGAATGTGATTAATTTCAAATAAAAGCATGATTATTGTCTTAAAAAATTGGGTATTTTTCTTCCAATAAAATAATCCTGTATTCAAAACATGTTTACATTTTGTTTTTAATAAAAGTAATAATTATACACAACTAATTTCTATAAAAAAGAAACTGGTGGTTTATTTCTCAAGATATACATCAAGTTTAATCATACAGCTAGAAATGTTTAATGTGAAACTTTGTTAAAATTGATATATAATAATGTTAAAGGATAAATATGAACCTATACACCGTTTCAATTCAAATAATTTACAAAAAGCCAGCATTCTGATAGTTCCTAGTTTCAAAAACCATCCAACTCTGCCCCCCATCTGGTTTTACACAGAGTTTTCATACAGAAACCAAGAGCTACATTAAGTATATGGCACAATACATACCAAAATGTTTTCCAAGCATACAGCTTGAAGTAGCATTCCAGTTTAGAATGCTATCCATTAATTCATGAAAATGATTTTCTTAATTAAATAGTTTGTAAATATGTATTTCTTTCTGATCAACTATGCAGAAAATTAACAAATTAAGAGAAAGCATTCCTGATGAAAAACAAAATGACTGGCTTTTTCGCATTGGACTTCAGACTATCTCTACAAAATAGATGTTGAACCATGCAGTCAATATAAACATGGTTTTGAATACGGTTATATACATACTGTAAATAGAATCACCCTGTTTTGCCAACATTTTATAACAGATAGAATGAAGCCCTTTGCTTTAATATGTTGCAATATTTATTTTCTCAGACGTTCGCCAAGGAATTCCTCCACAGAATCAGTGTTCCATTTCTCAATGCTAAGGGTCTCGACCACTTCACGGCGCTCATTCATCAACTTGATGATTGGGTCAGCACCTCGGACGTATTTAACATCAAGACCTGGAAACTGATCAGGCCTGTCGCTTTTCACGAAAGCTGCAAAAGAACAAAATTTATTTAAGCATCATTCATAATCACAGTTATTTTTAATCTCTCTCTCTGACGTCCAAGTCCTACCTAAGGCAAGGAGGCCTAGAAAGGTTGCCAATTTCTCACAGATTTTATTTCTTTGACATGACACAAGCAATATTGATGTCTTTATGACAACTGGGAGGTTGGGTCACAATAAAACAGTTAATATTTACAAACATCTAGAATCAGAGAATATCTTCAAAAAATCTCTTGCACTAAATACATGTTCAAGTATCATATGTTTAGAAATGACTGTCTGTTGGTCATGGCCCATAACTGTTTATTTTGTCTTCTGGCTTTCATAATTATTGGTTTTTGAAGAAAAAATCTGATCTTGTCTACAATCTTATCATAAATTATCTAGAGATTTAAAAATGGTAGTAAAAAAATGTCAGTGATAAGGGTGGCTAAAATAGTAGTTCTCAGTAGCTTTTTGATGCTTAAAACTTTAAAAAAAATAAGAACAACTTTATGTTTCTTACCCTGAACCTGTGGATATTTCCCTAACTTTCATCCGCACACTTCTAGTTCAGCATAAGGATACAACTGTAGGATAAGTCAAAATGTATTTAGTGTTAAAGCAGTGTTATATATTGCTCATGCTATTTTTTTTACTACAAATCTACTTCATTTGTTTGAGACAGCAATTTCAAATAATATAATAGCAAGTTTCAATGACAAAAAGCTGTGATCTTTGCAAACAACCATACCAGGGAGTCTTCCTCTGCATCTTTCTGACAGCACTGTTTGCATCCTTCAGTTATTTTTTTCAAATCAAACTGCTTTAATTCATTGCATGTTGAACAAACTAGATTTGAAGTAAATCCCAATGCCTGGCACTCCTCTGGAGTTAGTTGTTGACCTGAACACACCACCATCTAAAACAAGAAATAATATGATTAAGATTCATATAAATTTACCTGGTGTCTTATCATAAGAGAGAATGCCCCAAAACAAGCTAGAGATGTACAGTGGAAACAGAGAGAAAAGACCATAGATGAAACTCATGGTCAGAAACAGAAACAGTAGCAAAAGACCAGCACAGGTGGATAGCACTCTTCCAAGGCTTTATACACCAACATAGGCGTGAAGAGGATAAGTAAAGTTAGTTAGTTGTCATAATATAATATTTCTAAACTTGAGTCAAAGCTACCTTACATGTAAAGCAAAACACAAGTATAGGTTTTAGCATAAGCTATTGACGGGCAAAACGAAAAACAATCACAGAAGTTTCACATCAAAAAAAGTTCACAAAGTGGTGCCCTTTGTCAATTCTGATATATTATTCTATTATATTATAATACATAAGCATATATTCATAAATGAAAATCAGACTGGGAGCGCAAACATCATCTTTTATGATAATAAAAAATATCTACTTTGTCTCATGATTGAAATACATTGTTCCAAAGTTGAATAATTCTTCTCAAATATGAATCTTGGAACCAATAACTTATTCGGTAATAAACTCAATTATTTGTACAGAAATCAATGGTTACATAAAGTGTTAATAATTTGAGTAGACAAAAGGTTCCCAGAACTGGCTTTGAACTCACAAGCATGTGATTCACTAGCCAGTACTTAACCTCTAGATTAAAAGGGCCGGACCATTTAGGCTGGTCAGTAATTTAACATTATCCCACAATTTCAAGAAAGTAATTGATAAAATACTCTGTTTCTATTCAGAATCAAAGTTGAATACATTTGTCACACGTCACATCGATAACTTGAATAATGCAATGCCGATGTGTAATGAGAGTAATGTTTACGTGGCTTCAGGCGAATGGGTCGATTAAAATGCATCTCAAACAAAACAATTTTTGGAAAATAACTACAGAATTATTGTCCCTGTCGTTATTTTTCATTCAATGTATCGACAGTAATGAATAATAAGCCCATACTAACCAGTATTGACAGTGGCACTGCGATGAGGCCCCACGGCCCAGCCATTTCGGAACAGGAAGTGCTAAAATTTAAAGGGCTAATGAAAATTTCAATAAGCTCAGTGATTGGAGGTAGTGTAGAAGGAAGATAAAGATAATTCCACTAAAATAATAATAACTGCATATTTTTATGAAATCAGAAGGTATCTATTATTTATTTTTGAGCATTTGTATCCCTAAAGATAGTTTTAGAAGACCTTATTATATATTTGGCAATGTTGTCTTCATTTATTATATTGAGTGCGGAGTAGCTCATGAAAACTAAGAAGACAAGAGCTAGGATTAGACAGAAGTAGTAATGTCAAGTTTTGTGAACTAACGTGTCATTATGTAAAGAAAATAAGTGTTATACCTACATATTTAATTTAGAAGGCTGAACCAAATGTAAGTATTAACTATTTGTAATTCTATTAACCTTTTGTTTGAGAGATAATTGTTGTCAGAAGACCACCCGGATTGACATGACACTGACAGAAAGTAAGGAACTTCGTCCTGCCTGCCAAATATTAATTTGGACCCAACCACAAAGCCGTACTGAAAACGCTAGAAGTACTAATACATTTACATTGTTTCTTTTTCCATTACTCAAGAATTTATGTTACTGGAGTCCATGACAAACCATGATCTTGAAAAAATATTGTATACGTACTTATTACACAAACATAAATATTGCCAAGAAAAACATAATACTTTTTCAAAAACAACCAAATCAAGAAACTTTCTTT
>JAVSBT010006680.1:0-23326 GCA_033118115.1 Pharyngocirrus eroticus
TGTGAGCAGGTTTTCTAGGATAAACAGTCGTTTTATTGGCAGTTTGGCTCTAAATTTGAAAATACACAATTTTCTTTGGGTTTTATTCCTAAATTGGAAAAAAAACATATTTCGCACGACATCTGGGAATAAGATTTTCTACCATATGCTTTCCCAAGTACAAAAAAACAAAAATCATCTCTGTACAAATTTATGTGAGGTTAAGGCCTTTTTTATCCTATTTTGACTGGACTATTCCTACTAACTGGGTCACATGCAAACCTGTTATATGCTTCACTTTTATTTTAGATATACAAATAAGTTTCATTACAAATGACAGTTCAAAGTAATTTGAAATTGTGGTATAAGGGCATTTATTCTTTAAAGATGATTTTATAAGGTCACCTAAACATGATTCAAGATGTGAGAGCCGTTATCTATCCTTGATATCCCTACATTTACTAGCCACTGTAATTTTACAAATAACCATGCAATGAGAAATACAATATTGGCTCTGTAGTGTTTCATGATCTCAGGGGTAGAATTCAAGGGAATCCTGCAAGTTGACTATCATAAAGACTACACTAAAACTGACATAAGTATGCGAGTCATGATAGCCTAGCCTTGAGCTTTACCATAGGGTGGCTCAAATGTTAACTGTATTCATAAGGTTTCCATCAGATATTCGTAAATTAATTGACATTATAATTATCTGACTTTTGTTTTCTCGAATATGTCTAGATAAGGTGGGTCAGGACAGACCATGATCATTTGGTCAAACTTGTTCATATTACCTAGAAAAGATACTTTTAAACAGAAGCAAACAAATATGCGACAGACAAGTAGGTATTGGGGGGGGGGGGGGGCAGGAAGAGCAAGATACTGTTAGCATAAAACTATCTGTAAAGATTTTGGTGTATGATGGAGTCGTCACATGAAAATTAGACTTATTTGATGTACAAACTTCACTACAATCACATAACACACTACTTACCAACTGATGGAGCATCATATGAATCTCCTAGTAGAATTTCTGGAGCAGAATAGGCTAAAGAGCCACACGAAGTTTCTAACTTACTTCCTGGAGTAAATTTGTTACTAAAACCAAAGTCTGTCAGTTTAACCATACCTAACTTTTTAAAAAATACTACATTTTCTGGTTTAAGGTCTCTGTGTACTACATGTAATTGATGACAGTATCTTATAGCTTGTACAATTTGCCTAAAATATCTTCTTGCTGTCTCTTCATCTAGTCCACTGTCATGTTTCATGATGTAGTCATACATATCCCCTCCATCACCAAGTTCTAGAATCAGATACAACTTCGTTTGAGTATCGATTACTTCGTACAGCCTCACGACATTTGGATGCTGGACAAGCTTCATACATCTTACTTCTTGAAATAGATGTGACTTTGATATGGCATCAAGTTTAGTTTTGTCAATAACTTTCACAGCTACCTTTTCGCCAGTAAAAACATGCCTGGCTAGTTTGACAACTGCATAGTGTCCACGACCAATGGTTTCTTCAAGGTCATACAAACCGGCTATTTTGCCGTCATATGTCCCTTTTGGCCTTTTTTGACTCATAATGTACACCTTTCTGTCAGCCTGTCATATTTCTATCCTTACAAGAGCGTTATATATGTTGATATCGGCTTTTATCAGCTTGTCAGCTGGGTCTTCCACTGTTGACCGGACATTTTAGAAACACAACATATTTTTCTACTTCTGCGCAACTTTTAGCGCAGGATGAGCTAAATGGTCATGTGATCGAATGTAACCCACTAAATCTGTGTCTTCAGAGCAATAAAGATTCATCGACTGAGTGTAACACTCATTTCTCTTTACTACTTGAACAGCCAGAGTTAATTTAATACAGTACTGTCAAAATAATTTCTTTTTCCTTGTCACTTTGCACACTTTTTAAAAATCTTACGAAGAGTGGGAAAATTAGTAATGATTATTCTAAGGGCTATGGCCTATGCAGTATAATAAACTAGCCCAAGTACTGAAGTAGTAGTTTTGAAATCAATTTCACACAATGGGGTACGACTATAACTTTACAAGAATCAATTTCACTTTTGGTCAAACAACATAATTATGAAAACGTATAGATAACATAAATTAATAAGTAACAAGCGTTCAAGGCAAAATGTTGTACAAATGAGCTCAAATTTATTTTTGTAAATCGTTTCTTTTGAGTACCAAAAAAACCCTTATAAATCAGAACAAATCAAAACAGTTCACAAATGTGGATCTCTACAAATATCATTTTTCAAATTAAGCGCAATTACGTCACCAGTTATAATTGCAGTACGTCATTTGATTACGTTTCAAAGACTCTTTGAAGCTATGCTTTTAAAAAAAATAACTCTGAATGAAGTTTGTTTTACAGCCCTATAAATGTAAGAAATTAAAAAATTGCACATATTTTGGATAGCCATGTAGAATTCCATTTCTTCATACGTTTTTTTAAATATTTTTTTCTTATTTTTAGACCTAGTCGTTCGATCGTATGATTAATATTTACTCTATTTTTAACAACCATTTTCTGATTTTTACACAGAGAGATAAAAAAGAAAAGAAAGGTTTACAGGTACTTTTAACATAAGCATCAACAAAGAAGAAACCAGTGGAAAAAAAGACACTAAAAACAAGTTTGGAAAGATTGAGAATTTAGAAATGCCAATAAATGGTAAAGAAGAGACAATAACAGAGCAGAAAACATGTTGTCCTGAAAATGTAGGCTGGTGTGCTCTGGAAGCATCTGATCACAACAGAATGGCAGACTGTGATACTATGGAAAAGGTGCCAAAGGAAGAGCACTTGGAAGCTCCTATTGGTGTTGGGAAAAATGACTTATTTACTTCTGATTTATCAAAATCAAATAACGCTTCTACAGTCATTGATAATTTTCAAGAGAAAGCTACTTACCACATGAAGCTAAAAGATTCACCAAAGACATTTTATGCCCAAGATGGAGAAAAGGCAAGTTGTAGTAAAACTAAGCAAAATGACCCACCAGAGTCCTTAGCCGAGACCAAAGAGAAAAAGAAAAGATTAAATCTAGAGGAATATTGGGAGAAAAATTGTGGTGGATTTTTAGTCACTAAAGCACAGAGAGAATTAAGAAAGAGGCATATTTTACAGTCCTCCAATACTAGCCTGTCCTCCTCAAAGAAAATGAAAAGAAATCCGCCTGTGCGAAAAGTTTATAAATCTAGGTCCTATATTTTTGATGATTCTTCAGATGATGATAACGATAACCAGAGCAACCCACCAGGGGCATCTTGTTCTGAAGGCATATGCCTAAAACAAAATACAATACCCACTGCAAATAAGTCTAGCCTTTTGGTCCAAGTAAATGAAAACAACAAAACATTGTTAAATAAAAATAGGACTTCTAGTTATACCAATTGTGAAGAAGACTTTTGTAAGCCCAGCACAAGTAAAAATGAGAACTCTGCATGTATTCCCAACATTCCAAATTCCAGTAGTTGTTCTTTGGAAGGAATTTTCAAAAGGAGACTGGACCTTGATAGTACTTCTGCTGAAGGTTCTGGAACACAACTCTCCAATCCCATAGACAAAGAGAGGCTAAGTCTTAGGGATAGATGGGAAAAAGATACCACAAGGGGGCACTACAAACTAGACAATCTAAGATGTGTAACTCGTAGGAGAGAATCAGCTAAATTCACAAGATGGATGAGAAAAAACGATCACTTGGACAGAACTTCTGTTTCTCCAAAACCTTTAGTTCCATTTGCCTCAATAAGCTCAACATTAAAACACACTTTTGAAGATCATGATCCCTTATTCATTCCCATTGACTCATATGGGCTAAATTTCTCCCAGTCCTCACTCCCCAATATAGCAGAAATGCATAGAAATTGTAAAACACCAACCCTCCAAACACCAGTGATGGAATATAATAGTTCTACTACTGATATAACAGATGAAAAAGTGATACTAGAAGATAAAAAAAATAAGGATACTCCTGAGATTATTGATACTTTTACAGAATCAAAAATTCCTTCTGCTACAACAATATCATGCTCTCTAGAAGGAACAAAAAGTACTAATGTAATTTCTCCAAAATCAAGCTGCTTACAATTAAACCAAGAAAAAAGAAAACGCAAATGTAGCTTAACATCAAGCATTTCTCCAGCTCGTGAAACATCATGTGAATCTTTACAGAAGGATGCACATGAAAAACCTAAGAAAAAGAGAAGAAGAAAGAAGGTCAAGAAATCATCCATTCAGGAGGCCCAATCTACAAGCAGTGATGAAGTGTGTCACAAGAAAAAAAAGAAAAGTCGATTCTATTTGAGATCTAAATTTTCAATCGTGGACACAAAAAAATATTCTTTGCGGAAACCGAAAAAACATGTGCATCAATTTCTTATTTACTACAAAAAATTCAAAAAAACACATAATCTTAATTCTGCAAAATTGAAACAAGTAAAAGATATAAAGAGGAAAAGAGAGGCAGAGGAAAGAGACCAATTATCAAATACAGCCCTAAATTTTGTAGCTAAAACACTTCTCTGCACACCAAAAACAACAAGTTTGCAACAAAAAGATGAAGACTTTGTCAAAGTCATGCAAATTGTCAATAATGTCAAGACAGAAAAAATGTTTCTCGGGGGAGATCTTGTTTCACCCTCTTCACAAAATGTTGTTATAACAGGACCATCCTCTTACCCTATAAATCCTGAAAGTCACACTATATTAGACACTACAGAGAGTGAAGCTACCTTATATCCAGTTACTTCAGATTCAAATGAAGAAATTCATGAAAATTCAGTGGCAAATTTTCTTTTTAGTTCAGATGACAGTCAGAATGTTTAAACAGCTTTAAGTACCACTGAAATTTTACAGAAAATACATACAGTAACTTCCCTTTCTCTTGCTGTAAATCTTATGCTTAAAAAATATTTTGAAAATATGTCATTTTATGGCAGTCCTTTTTCTAAATAAAAGTTAGTTGTTACTTCAAACAAAACACAAAGACTTTTTGTTTTCAATTTGTGGCAGAATTGATCTGCCTTCATCTTTAATTTCAATTCTATTTAAACAATGCAATGGCGTTACACACAACAAAAATATTCTTCATGTGATCAAGCCCTCTAGGGGAGGGAAAAACGTCATGAGAGGTAAGCAATTATCTCAAATACTTCGTTCCAAAGTCAAATAATTCTTCTCAAAGATTCATGTACATGTATATCATATAATCACACTTGCAAATGTTTCCCCGATTCATACCTGTCATGTTTAGAGAAGAAATCTAAATGCAAATCATACAATATAAACAAGAATTTTCATCACATTTCTTGCTTTTAGTCTTAAAAAAAAAATTCTTTGCATTTGATGACCTTATTTTTCTACTTTCTATTCATTTTATTAATTTCAACGCATGACGGATACCGCATTTCATCAAGTCCTTGCAACATCTTATTTATCTTCCTTTTTTGAATGTTCCTTTGGCCTTTTTCTTTGCAGAACCTTTTGGTTCTTCTGACTGAAAATGAAATAAAATTTTAAAAATCATATATTTGACATTTTATTTTGAGGAAAATTCATAACTTTTAGTTGACCGTAGATTCTCTAATATAAAGATGTGTAGTTCATGTTACAGTATACTAGATAGTCATGAGTAGATTATTTTATTTTGGGTATAGAAGCAATTCAGATGGGTCTATTGTCATGCACACTTGTAAAGGGCATTATTATCTATTTAACAACTAAGACTATAAATTAATTAATTTATTTATTTATATCAGATATTTTTAACAATGCCTCTTCGAAGTCAGGCTCTTTAGAAGTGCTTGTATAGTGAAATAGAACAGTAAATAAATAAATAGAGTAAGACAGAACGATCTTATTAAATGAATAATATTGGCACCTTACCAGGTGTGCCAATATAATTATACAGATATATATGAAATGGGAAACTTTTGCTCCTAATCTTTTCAGTCTGTAGACAATCAAACTTGAGGAAAATGTAGGATTTTTTGTAATAATTTCTTACCTAAATACATGCTCATCAACTCACTGTAGATTTATAAATAATATGTTTTATCAGCATGTATTTTGGTAAGAAATTAGAGCAAAAAGACCCACAGGTTACTCATGCTCGATTGTCTACAGACTAAAAGGTCAGGAGTTATTGTCCCTATTTTAACATCCTTCCAGTTTAAAGCAAAAGAAAAAAACAAACCTTTCTTTTTGTAGATGTCACAGAAGTGACCTTGAAGAAACTATCCAAACGACCTTGAGTTGAACCTTGTCTTGCTTTTTGTAACTTTTTCATTCCATTTCTTATTCTGTCTTCACTAAAACAGGGAAAAGAAAAAAAAGGTTTTATTTTAATTTCCTAAATGCTTGCCATTCTATATCTTAATACAATTTTAGCAAAGTTTTGATAAACAAACAACTTACCTGAATCCCTTTTCAGTACACATATATTCAATCAATTCCTTCTCTTTTGGCTCAGTCCATTTCAACTGAAAGAAGACAGATTAGAGCATGTAGTTTGTGCACATTTATGCATAAATACATGGGATAATATAGTGTCAGTGACTAACACTGCATATATGATACTCATAAATCCTATTTCAATTCATAATTAATTAATGCAAGTCTGTTGATTCCAAAAATGAGCAAATGAGAGCATAACCCAAAGGCAAACACAACCACAATGGGCAGACTACAAGTACAATTTGTAATGTCAGAGCTAAAAACTGCCAATCACACTTCCCAAATTAAAAATTGCTACTCAATTTTCAATTCTTTTACTTCATTCTCTACTGTCCTTTTTGACAGATAGAATAATTTATTCCGCGTGATCCCTTTTTTTGTATAATTTATCATACTAACCTCTACGTCAGTAGGATTTGTGACTTCTGGCTCTTTGAAAAGTTCCCTAGCTCTTTCATATGGCCATGATTCAGGCAAAGGATGTTTCTGAAAAATTAAATTTAGGAGATAAATCAAATACAACCACGCAGCATAAAAAAAAAGGAAGGGAGGGTCATCCCAACAATATTGATAGTGATTATCTAAGCTCAGAGCTGAGGCCTAAATTAAAAAAAATTAGGATAGGCCCTACTTTTGATACAAGCTGACATAGTACTCATAGTGCTTCTGTTCATCGAAAGCTAAATATAAACAATAAATAAACATTAAAAAAACACTTACTTTTGTATCAATATGTTGGATGATATTTTCTATTTTGTGATGTGTTTTGATCAGATCTACAGCACGTTTTGGTCCTATTCCTTTAATAGAATCACAATAATCACATCCTAATAGGATACAAAGATCTATAAACTGTAATTAAAGGAAAAGAGAATAAAAAGCTGTACCAATAAATCATATAAAAGATAATATAATTATGTATGTTATGCACTTAAGTTCATCTAAGGATCCAAATATTTTAGCAAAATAAAACACAATTTGCACAACATTTTTTTCTTCATGAAATGAATACACATAAAAGTGAACTCCCCTTATCAAACAAAACATTTCCCCACATCTATCTTACTAACGGGTGGCAGGTCTTACCTCTTCATGAGAAAGTGACATATCTGACAAAATTCTCTCTAGGTGAAATTCTTTAATTGGCATTTTTCTGCAAAATAATAAAAGAAATTAAAACAAAAATATCAAAAAGAGCACATGTATCACAATTTAACATCTCAATGTATTCTACAATATGCTAAGCCAAAAATTACTGCTATAGATGCAGAAGTATATTTTGTCAGGCATAGAGTCAAGTGATCTAAAATTGTAAAATATACCCTTTTAGCAGGAAATTAATTACTCTAGGGATCCAAACCATCAACCATTGTGCTAATACCTGAAATGCCGTATCAATTTTTACTTTAAATTCTTTAAAAATAACAACCTATCTACAAAACTTACCTAGCTTCACTAAAGGTTAAATGTCTGAGTAAAACTGTTGACCCAAAGGTCAGGGCATCCATATCTTCAGTTCCCACTGCATAAACTTTTCCTGCTTTCACTAAAGCTGCACACTGAGCTTCTGCCTCACAGGGAGCCTGGAATAAGTGACATAATTCATACATGAAAATTATTTCTTGCCCTGTATTCTGGGCAAAAATTCTTTAAATTATTCAAATAAAGAAACTAAATTGGTGCAACATTTAACGGATAGTATGGTAAAAAATACCTATTCATAGAACATTTGCTATGACCATACTAGGTCTATTTTCACACACACACACACACCAATTATGCATATTTTTTCACTTATAATGATAAATTAATTATGTAATAAAATAAAATGTATAAGGCAATGCCAAATTGATCGATGGATTTTTGGTCATAAAAATTGGGTCGGTCAATTTTTATATTTTTGGGTCAACGTAAATAAGACTTAACCTTTTACATCAAAATGACAGAAAGGATTGAGTTAATTGGATTGACATGGGATATGCACAAATTTCTTATATTCTACAAATAGCTGCTATTTATTTCTTTATTTGTAACCGAGCATGTAAATAGCAAGTCTACAGATTTTCTGCTTGATTTTGTCACCTTAATTTGACATAACAGCAAACTTATGAAAAATAAATAAAGTATCAATATAGTGAAAAAATGTGTCAATTGCTATCCGCGACCAACTTATCAATTTGAAATGGCTTAAATAAGTATTGTGTAAAAGAATGTATTTTTTTTTATGACAACATGAACACTAATGTTGTAATCACCTCCACATATGGAATCCCCATCAATGATAGAAGGTGTCTACACTCTGCATTATGTTCCTTTGTGACTTTCACTAATCTTTTGTTCATTTTTTCAACACCGTCTGCATCTCCTATAAAAAAAATATGATTGATATGAAATTAGGATCAAGTTTTGTAAAAGGATTTTTAGAAATAACCTCGGCATGACTATGTGTACATTAAACTGCCAAGTGCTTGATTAGAGAGCTGTCTATAGCTCTTTACACTATGAATTTTTTGCTGCTGGACCGAAAATTAAAAATAATACTTTAGCATTGGGCTAAAACAGTCCAGTCTGGTGCCTAAATAGATCATTGGGTATCTTTTATCTACATGTATATGATGTGCAAATGCATAAAGCCAAGACATCAAGCAATTGACATACATGTATATATTAAGTTGGTCATCTTAAAAAACCTGTATCCTACCAGTTTCTTCTGCTTTTTCAAGAGCTTTTTGAGCTTCTTCTCTTCTTTCTGTTCTTTTTTGAAGCTTTATTAAAGTTTGAAAAAAAATATCTGATTAAAAAGTATATGATTTGAATATCTCAAAAGCATAAATACAAATAATTCACGAATTTTGACAAAATTAGCTGAAACTTGATAGGTGATCATACTGCTATTCCTGATCTATAGTTTTGCTTTTTGCATTTTGTTACTTTTTTATAACATAGAGACAATGTAGACACCAGAAATTCTACACTTGGAACCAACCCCGATATATCAGTTCTACAAACAAACATATCAGCAGTACGGTCCTACCCCGAGAGAGAGAGAGAGAGAGAGAGAGAGAGAGAGAGAGAGAGAGAGAGAGAGAGAGAGAGAGAGAGAGAGTAGTCTCAACATCAAGTAATCTCTTGTTTCTAAGACTTTGTGTGAAATGATATACATAAATAAGACTCCTTACCTCTCCTGACTTCATGTCTGGTGGCTTTCCATCAAAAACATAGACAGGTTTGATTCCATTCTCCACCATACGGATTGTACGGTAGAAAATACCCATTAAGTGACTGTAAAATGAACATGAATAAAGAATTTATGGGAACAAACAATGTCAATCCTATCATAGACAATATGTTGTCTTATATCTAAATAGGTAAAGAATCTTGTGAGTGTAAAGATTCATCTAACCAGATTGAATGTTTACATTTTGACAATGACATAATATTCTTATTCTCAATATTTTTCCACACAGAGAATATTCCAAGTAAATTCTTACTTCTAAAAAATATAATTTTGAAATAAAAGTGACTTAAGTGGCAACTTTACAATATCTCTACCTTGTTGTTTCTCCATGTTCATTGGTCAAAACATTTCCATCTTGTCTAACAGCAATTAAAAATTGGTAAATGCTCATGGAGGCATCTATGGCAACTTTACGTCCTGGATAAAAAAAAAAGTTTTCATGTTATTTCTAGTTGGATATGTGGGTTGGGTTATGCTAATGCATTTCAATATATTCTGGAAAGTGTCTTTGAGTATACAGCTTCCTTCTTTATTGAGTTATACAATATCAAATTTGATGGCTTAGGCAGGTCTCTCGCTCGAATGTAAAATTCATCTTGCCCTCTTTTTACATGATAGATGCTGTTAGCCTTGACATGGGGCCTCAGTTTTCTGTCTCATCTGAATAGTTTAGAAACAGGGACCTTACCCAAGGCAGTTTTGACAAGCCTAAACTAAAGTCTAAGCTAAAAGTCTTAGATCGTCATAACATGATTAGAACATTCTGAGTCTTGTCTTAGAGTTTCCCTTCATAATTTATCCAAATTATTTTATGTTCTCCATTTTACAGGCACACATGTATTTACTATAATCCTATGGTTATAAATTGTCTTGATTAGAGTTTTTCTGTTTTAACTGAATACACAATGATAATGTATACAATTATTTTGAAATGGACTAACAACGTTACAATAAATTGTTTGCATCTTGCTAAAAAAAAATCTCTTATTCTAAAGCTAACCCCAGTTTATCTAATAGTAATCAAATACATTATCGATGAGATGATGTGTCAACCATTAATGTGCAAAATAAGCGTAATTTTAAGGGAAGGAGCACCAATATAGATGTGGATGATAATAGGGAAACATTCAATGTTCATATCATACATTTGAATAACCTTACCAAAATAGTTTTTTATTTCATTTTCTTTCACTGCTGAAGGAGCATGATCCCCGATAACTTTTGACAAGCCTTGTATTCCCATATTCACCGTAAGATTGACACTCCAAAATCTTCAAAACATAAACACCATCACCCGCCAAATTTAAGCATGATGGGAGTAAATTGTCATGTTAATCTAAAGTTTTTAATTTATTAAAAAAATTATGGAAAGTTTTTCTTAAAACTGTATCGAATATCATTATATAATTGCTTGTCAAAAAATATAGTCTTGACTAAACAGAAACATTTCTCATTATGAATCTTCATCATACCTCGTATTCACGATAATAAACATGGCAGACCAACTTGGGCTGATCGGGACTATCGGCGAGGATGATGAAGTTCCCCTTGTGTCTGAAAGCTCGGAAAGTGAAGATGAGGTAGGCAACCATAAATCAAAAGTAGATCATTACATGTAACAAATATTAAGTAGTTGCTTACACTGTAAGGCTATGTATTTTGTTTGACAGTATGCCATGTGGTAACTTATTGTTTATATCCTTTTATTATCGCCCAGTATAATCACGCTTTTTCTGTTTACAAAATTCAAGTACAGTAGCAATGTCGTGTAACTCTTTCTTATGTGTGCAATATACCGTTGTTGTTTATTACTTTGGTGCTTTTAGGGGACACAAGTGAAAAAGAAAAAGGTGAAGGTAAAGAATGCCAAAAAAGCCAAGGAATTTGCGGAGGAATTTCAGTTTGTTGATCAAGATGATGAATTTGAGCTTTGGGGTCTTGAGAATGCCATATCTAGTGCCAAACAGAAAGCCTCTTTAACATCGTTGGATGACAAGATTGCTAAAGTGAGAAGACAAAAGAAAAAAGAATCAAAGGAAGAAGCACCAAAAGAAGAGGAAGAAAATTCAGATAATAATGATGATGATGACAGTGATCAACCAGATGAATTATCTTCAGATGAGGAATTGAAAAGGGATACAATTAAGAGCAAAGAAAAAAAAAAGAAGAAGAAGAAGAAAGGAGGAAAAAATGGTGTTGAAGAGGAAGAAGAAGAGGTGAGTCAACTTACATATTTTAGCAAATACTGAAATAGTGTTCTTTTGTTTTATAGAAATGCTGATTATGATTTTTGCTGAATTGGGGCAAAGTTATAACACTAATAACATGATGTTTAATTATATTCTTACAGGGAGAGAAGATAAACTATTCAGATGAGGTATTAAACTATGATGAGAAAATGTCATTTCAAGACATGAATCTTTCCAGGCCACTGATGAAAGCTTTGTCATCCATGAGTTTTCAGAAGCCTACACCCATCCAAGTTGCTACAATCCCTGTGGCTTTAATGGGTAAAGATGTCTGTGCATGTGCAGCAACAGGCACAGGTTAGTGTTGAGAAAGATAGCATTTCAAGTAACAGCGTACTATTTAGACACTGGACTGACAGATTGGATTGTTTTAGCCCAATGTCCGACAGCAATTAGTAGTTTTCTTAATAAACATGTTATCCGGCCCTGTAGCCAAAATATTCTGTATTGATTGCTGAGTAGTAGCTTGTGGACTACTTCATTGTTTAATTTTTTTTTAGAGTAATATCATTGATTGACAGGGAATTTTAACTTTGATTTTTTTTTTACCGCACAAATATTGTATGGCATGATGATAATATATTCTCAAATCATAAAGTGGTTTTTCCTTGTTAGAAGCTTCTGAATAGTTGCAACGTTGGATTTAAAAAATCATGAGTAATATGTATTTTTTTCCTTCTTTCCAAGGTAAGACTGCTGCCTTCATGCTACCTGTCTTGGAAAGACTCTTGTACAGAACTAAACAAGCCAAGACAACAAGAGTACTAGTGGTGACTCCTACCAGAGAACTGGCCGTACAGATTCATCAAGTTTCCCGTCAGTTAGCTCAATTTACAAACATTGATGTCACATTATCTGCAGGTAAACATGACTTTCATCCTTATCAGATCATCATGTTTGGTCATGTACAACAATATATTCATCAGAAAATATACTTTTCTCTTTTGAGAAATAAATGTATATATCTTATTTTCAAAGTGTAATTTCCAAGTTGAATTGGCCATTTGTATCTTGAGTGGTAGAAAAAGTGTTCAGCAATAGTTCAATGTTGTAACAATTCAAAGTAAATGAAACTATTTTTATTCTTTCTTAAAAAAAAGTCAAATATCATCATTTTGATTTCTATTGTTAGGTGGTTTGGACATTAGAGCTCAAGAAGCAGCTCTTCGTATGGGACCTGATATCGTTGTAGCAACACCTGGACGACTTATTGACCATCTTCATAATGCACCAAATTTCAACCTGAGTAGTATTGAAGTATTAATTCTAGATGAAGCTGATAGGTATGTATTTAATAATATTAATAATATTTTATTCCCCGTAAAAGTTTACAAAAAGAACATAACATAAATGAAAAACCACCAAACATTTAATTGGCAATATTATGAAATTCAGACATTGTGTTTTGTTAGCTGTTATTTCTACATATAGAAAGTTAGATTTGTAATAAAGTTATTATCTAAACTTTTTGTTTCTTTTGCACAGAATGTTAGATGAATATTTTGCTGAACAGATGAAAGAAGTGATCAGACTGTGTTCAAGAACTAGGCAAACAATGTTATTTTCTGCAACAATGACAGAGGAGGTAATATATGAATTACAAAGCTTCCTCTGATCCATTTAACTTCATTCATAAAACTGATTTTTGTGCTATTTGCAATGAGTTGTATCAAAATATTGTATCAAAATAGCACTTTGATTAACAAAGAATACTCCAATTTCTTATCCATTAAAGGTTAAAGATTTAGCTGCTGTATCACTCAATTCTCCTGTGAAGATTTTTATAAATCAAAATACAGACGTGGCATTAAACCTGAGACAAGAGTTTATCAGAATTCGTCCAAATAAAGAAGGTGACAGAGAAGCCGTTGTAGCAGGTAGGTATTTTCGCTCAGTCCATTTCTCTGTAAATACTCATGATGACACTGGAAATAAACAGCAGGATAAGTGGAGTGTTAGAAATACAAATTTTGTTTTTACATTTTTTTCAGCACTAGTCAATAGAACTTTCCACGATCATTGTATGGTGTTTATTCAAACTAAAATACAAGCACACAGAATGCATATCATCCTTGGATTGCTGGGAATTAAAGTTGGAGAATTGCACGGAAACCTATCCCAAGCACAGGTATGTCAGATAAAGATCTTTTTGTCATACTAGTTGTCTTCAACATTGATTATCTTCAAGTAGGGCCTTTGTATGCATATGCTTCTTTTTTTTTTTTTTTGCCCAATGTGATGAAAGCATACATCCATGTGAGCAGAAACTTTTATACACAATACATTGAAGACTAGACTAGTCCTTACAAGTAGCTAAAAATGCATGTACGTATGCAACTCTTTAAAAACTTACTTTCCAGCACGAAGGATGAACATCAATTAATTTGAAGATTTCACAAATTAATTGTCATAGTAATCAGTTATTAGAGTTTGTAGACTTGCTTGGTCAGCAAAACTTGAAGAAAAAAAATATAACCACAGGGGAGTTTTTGTGGAATAATTTTCATGTTTTTACTTACTCATCTGCCTTACAGAGATTAGAATCTTTAAGAAAGTTCAAAGAATCAGAGATAGACGTGCTTCTTGCCACAGATGTAGCTGCAAGAGGTCTTGATATTGAGAATGTTACGACAGTCATTAATTTTACTATGCCAAACACCGTAAAACATTACATCCATAGAGTAGGAAGAACAGCAAGAGCTGGGAAAAGTGGAAGGTAAGACAAATTTGTCCTATATGAAACCAGTTGGGCTGTTTAGTGTTAGGCAGTGAGTCTATACTGATTCTCTTCCATTTGTTAAAAAAAGAAGGATCTTGAAATGAAATTGCCCTTATTGAAAAGACATTGACTTTACTGTACCAATTTTTAATTGAAAGTTTTGCTCAGTAAATACAGATTGTAGACAGTTTCTACTTAATTTAATATCTCAATATATTATCAAAAACACAGTAAAATCTTGTAAGAATTAATCGTTTTTCAGTCCATTAGCACGAGTAGTTTGACATTTTGGGGATCTCTTTCAGGTCTGTGACTCTAGCTGGTGAAAAAGAAAGAAAACTTTTGAAAGACATTGTCAAGTCTTCCAAAAATCCTGTGAAAAGTAGAACTGTTCCTCCAGGTAAGATAGGCCTTGAAATGACATCCTGCTTTGTAAAATTGATAGGTCCTTGAATTTGCAGGGAAATCATCAAGTGTTACATAATGTACATGTATCTACATCACATCATTGTTGATTTTTTCAGAAATTGTCATGAAATATAGAGACAAGATAGATAAACTGGAGAAAGACATTATCGAGATCATGGCATCAGAAAAAGAGGAAAAGGAAATGAGGATTACGGAACTGAAAGTCAATAAGGCACAAAAAATGCTAGACCACAGTGAGGACATCGCTAGTCGACCTAAAAGAACTTGGTTTCAATCTCATCATGAAAGATTGAATGAACAAGGTAAAGTGCCAATGTATAAAAGACCCCATATGCTTACCTTTTAGGTGAGGTATAGCGAGTCATTTGTCATTTGTGTTGTGCACCATATATTTAAATGTTTTATATTTCTTGTTTTTAACTTTTTAAACTTGACAGAGTGATTATTTTAAGATAAAAAACATTTTATTTTAACAGCACAATTAAGACTAGGAACATATGACCTTAGCAGTATGAAAAAGAAAAGGGAAAAACGAAAGTTAACGGTGAGTTACATAACTTTATTGATATCTTATTCTAGTACTTCCATTTTTGAAATTTTTATATATTATTTACGGTTTGTAAAGACAAACATTTTCTAGTATTAGAAAAAGTAATTGATTTGGGAGATAAACATTCAGTCAGAGGCAGGGTTGATATAAGTGCAAAAGGGAACTTTTACTCCTGATCTTTTCAATCTGTAGACAATCAAACATGAGAAACCTTTGGGATTTTGCTATCATTTTTACCTAAATGCATGCTTATAAGGTAGAAAAGTAGATAATATGAGTTTATGGGCATGCCTTTTGGTTAGAAATTATAACAAACTGGTTACTTAGGGGAAATTGTTCACTGAAAAGATCAGGAGCAAAAGTTACCGATTAAGTGATGCAAGACATGTAGTCTACAGCAGATATCATAATGATAAAATATTCTCTAGAAATTATTTGCATTTATTTATATTTTTCAGCCTGAAGACAGAGCAGAGTTTGAAATACAGAAATCACAAGCTTTTGCCAGCAGACAGGCTAAGAAAATGAAAAGAGAAAAAAGAATTCATGCCTTCGATGATGACGATGATAAAAAAGGTATGCAATTGAAATTAAAATGATCGGCAAGATTACCATTTGCAATGCATGTTGGGGAAAAAAATCCAAACATTTGCTCCATTCTGCTTTTTTGTTACAAGGTGTGAACAATTAAACTTGTTTTTCTTGTGCTACTTTGATGACTGAGATCTTGAGTAATGCTAGTAATTCTCACTCTCATTTGGTTGAATAGGTGTCATCAAAAGAAGTATATATATTTCAAGGTATGATTATTATTTTGATTTTGTTTGATAGGTAATGGTAAATCCAAAAAGAAGAAAAAGAAAATAGATGGTGGAAAATCAAATTTTGAAAAAGAATTAACAAATACAAGCAAGAAATCTTTGAAAAAATTAAGATCAGGGTAAGTAGGTCTAACATTTTTTTCTGTAGTCTTGAACAACAAAGATATTATTGTTATTGTGTGAATGATGAATGATAAGTGTTCAACTTCTTGAATTACAAAATAATTACAAACACTTTGACTGTACAAATGTTTATCTCTTTGTGACTTATCTTTTCTTCGTAAGTCCTTTCTCGAATAATAGAAGTTTACAATACATGTAGGTGTATCTTACAGTTAGTCCCAACAGGATGTCTTAAAAGTTCATTCTTTTTTAACCTATTGTTAAGGATCTATTGTAATCTCATTGTTTGATTTTTAGACCATCATATGAAGAAAGACAACAGTTAGCTATGAAAAACAAGAACAAAGGCAGCAAATTCAAGTCTAAGACAAGGTGAATTAGGAAAGGCTTCTGTATAAATCCAGTCTAAACATCTGTATTATGTTTTTCATATAGATTTTTTACATGTGATGATTTTTTTTCAATTAAAAAAATAAATACACACACTATATTATGACAAAACAAATTGAGAATTGAGGGGGGCTATCGTATTGTGACTGATGACTGATCCCAAAGGAAAGTAGTGTTATGTATTCTGTTAGAGGTTTCACTGTTGGCTCCATAATGTGGTCTCCATATTGGAATTGTTTTCAGTGGTCCTCAGTAGGGGGCGCTGCAGTGTAGTTCTATTGGCCATTGACTGGTACAACAAAATATTTGCTTAGTAAACCTAATGTTCATGACAGAATGAATAGCTTGTAGGTGTATAGGACTTTATTGGTAGAATTTAAACAAAAGAACTTACAGTGTCCCAACAGCTATCTTTAGTGGGAGGAATAATGTACAAATGGGTCTAAAGAAAGACCAAATATCTGTTTTAAGAGCTTTAGATAAGCTTTTACAACAGCCACTTGAACACGTGCAGTGAGAAAGCTTTTTAACCATTAGCCAGAGTATGAACATTCGTAGTAGTTTTACCATCAAAACAGTATGTTAGTCATTTGCCCTTCCATCTGTCTTTTTACCATGGCATGTTATTTTTATTAAATCATAAACAAATATATTTGCAATGTACACAGAATATTATTGAGATTTTAAGGCTACTTATCATTTGAAATTGTATTCATCTCTGAATCAGATTCATGTGGATATTTAAGATTATGATTAGGATATAGAGTAAAAACTGACAAATACTATGAAGCTGAGTCTGGTTTCGAAAGCAAACACTTTTAGAATTGGTCAAATATTTTCATGTATAAATAGTTTTACCATTAACGTTTCTTTGGATATTTGCATTCACTCAATTTCGTTTTTGTTTTATTTTACAGATACAAGAGAAGATAGATAGAGAAGAAAGCTGGTCTAAATAGGAAAGAAAGCTCAACGTTTATGTTGAATATGCTTTATGCAAAATCATGAATTTTAAATAGAATTCAAAGACAAATTTAAATAACATTATAAAGAAAGAAAACTGAATACACATACCAACTATGGTATCAATCTGTGAGTCATACATGTGAATGTAAATAAAAGATAACAAATAAAGAAAAAAAAAATTCTCTTGTATTTGAATAGGCTTTTTGATACATGTAGTTGGTTGTTTGACATGTAGGCTACATGAAAAGCTACCTTTTTTTGTTTTATTCTGGCTATTTTGTAGACTGATTTCTTCATAACAGTTAGGGGTAAACTTGATTAGTTGGGATATCATTATAAAGATCTAATTATCACAGTATACAATTTGATAATCAATACCCAGTCCCTATTCCAAATGTATAGTCCCAGAGTATATTTTCCATGTTTAATGTCCTATTAGAAAAGTTTGCAATACTGTTTTTTTACACTTTTGAGAAAGAAAATCATTCTTATAACTTGCGATTAGTTTCTAAATAGAAAAGTGTTCAATTCTAGAGGGAGATTTTTCAACTACTTATCATTTTAGAAACTTTTTACATTGAAAAACCTTGGGGACTATAATTTTGGAATCCTCTGTACACTACATGACAGGTTACCAAGCTACACTGCATCAGATGCCTGTGATTTGTTTTTCTGTGTACATGTACTGTAAAATGGCTTACAATTTAATTATACAGGATATGGCTGAAGACAATTATCTGTAAACAAAATAAAAAGTGTCTGGTGACATTGTGGGTCTTCTTTTGACTGAGGTAGGGCCATATGTAACCTTCTTGCCAAAAATAAAAGATAAATCCTGGAACTTATGCCTTCGAGTATCCAATGGATCTTGAAATACCACTACAAGCCTTGGTTAGGAACAAGCTATATAAAAGGACCTCCATAAACAGGCCTTGATTTTAGGATGTATATGTATATTATGATTTCTATTTTCTATATGGCTGAACTCTTGAATGGGACAACCTTTCCATTAAGAATACCCCAAACACTACTGAACATTACTTTGCCCAGTAAATTAATTTCTAATGTTGGAAATAGGAACAAAAAGTAGAGTACGGTCAAATTCTACTTTTTGAAATATCGATATTTGGGTCAATATGTCCTCTCTCTCTTTTTTTTTTATTGAATATAAAATGACATATTTTACAAAATGTTTTTCCCCCCATGTCAAAAAAAGTGACTAAAATATATGCGCACCCACCACCCACATAAAATCTATTGCTATACACGTCTTGAATATTTACCTGTAAAGACCTTTGTATCCAGTGACCTTTAAGATTCCCTACATAAGTGTTATTTTCGTCAAGAAAGTCAATATTAATATCAATGGATTATTGTTTTACATATTGTTGTTATTTGATTGACCCTTATTGTGACAGGACAACACTGAATGACCCCTGACCAGCCAATCAGGATTGTCCTCTTCTTAGAAGTTAATGATTTTATTTTGTAGTTTTATAACAATAGATATTATTGTAATTGATGGCTTTTGGAAGGCCCTGGGTAAAAGCATATAACAATTGATTAACTCAAGGTTGTGACATTGAAGACAGAAAAAAATGACCCTTCTTTCTTTGGTTGGATATTGATACCTGATATATAAGGGATAAATACAAAGGCCATGAATTATTTATGATAGATCATATAAGCCTATTATGAAAAAAAGAAAAAGAAAACTCTTTCATCATCACAACTATGTCCAGGATGTTTATGTACTACAGGGCAGCATCAGGAGGGTATCAAAGATTTTTTGGGGCCATTTTGAATAGGGGTTAGACCTATTCCAAATTAAAAGCAGGCTATATGCATTTAAACCTGTTATATAGTTTAGCTATATGTCTGATACCCAAACCTCCCACCCACCTCCTTTTTTTCGAGGTTCTGCGCATTGGACTCTACCCACTGTGCATTCAATGCAAGGCTATCTATAGCTATGGCGCCATTATTGCATTGTAAACACTTATTTAATAATTAATCGAGACTGAATGCTATAAGACAAAAAGGGTAAAAAATGTAACCATCAAAAAGGAGACAGTAGGGGGAAATATTACCAGACCATGATCCCATTGAGTCAAGGAACAGCTGTTTCCAATAGGCCCTTTAACGTACTGATGGGCAATTGCCTTAAAATCTGTGCAGTACAGCAGACACCCTCTCCCATTTCTGAAGGTAGTTTTATGACACCAAGGGATCTCTTCAATTGAAAAGAGCCCCTTCCAAGAAAGAAAAGAGCAGGAAATAGTTTAATGACTCGAAATTGATTAGCACCTTGAGGATTTTGACTAGCAGTTGTGCTTAAATTTGAATAGCAAAATAATTATGCAAATCAAGGTATAAATATTCCTTGAAGAGACAAACTTTTCATTGGTCAAGCACCTCCGTATCAATAATAGCTTATTCATTTGGATCCTAATTCCTTAAACTTAATGGAATGTTCAAGAGTCAAAATGGTACATACAATTGTATTATCTAAACATCGTCCTTTAATATTTCCATTACATATCAAAATAAAAAACTTTTTACATTATCAAAACATGCCTTTCATTGATATAATAGCATGACACATTAAAAGAATAAAAAAATTGGATAAAAAAAATCGTGATAGACATGTATTAATATTCTATATGACGTTTGGACAACTCTGCCAAACAAGTCACTTGGTAACCAAAGAGCCCTGAAAACAAAAGTCTAGCTTTTCATTCTCACTTTTTAAAACTCTTTAATTATTTACAGAGTGTGTGTGTTTTAGTAAGCTATATAATTTGTTATGGTTTTCATTGATCGAATTTTTCACTTTGTTGTTAAGTCATTTTAGAATAGCTATACAAAAAAAATACATGTTTGTCATAAACAAATGTGACATTTATTTATTTATTTTAAAATGTAGACAAGGACTTGATATCAATCATAATAGAGGATTGAAATTGTATTCAATACATTTTATAGAAAAAAAATGAGTGACAGCATTTCTGTATTATTTGAAAAGAATCCATATTTATATAGAAATATACATGTGTGTATTTTTCATATTCCCTTTTAACTTAGTCTAATGATTCAGAAAGGGTGGGGGTACATATTTGAATATAATGAAGAATGTCCATATATGTATTTTCAACACCTTGCCTTATTTAATTAAGTTATTAATTTTCTACTATCTTCCTCATTAAAAATATTATAAAGTGACAGCACTATTCTATATTTAAAAATCCATATTTGTATATAAACATATACATACTTTTGCTATCATTGTTTATTTGAATGCAATGAAAAATGTTCACAATCAACACCTTTCTCTGCATATCTGATCCATAAATTACCAAAAAAAAAAATATATATTTATTGTGGTAACGTGAGGATAATTGTAATTCAAAAATACTGGATATATATGGAAGGACTAAAAACACATAAGAATATAGTAATATTTTCTTTATTATATCTATCTGAGTGTATGATGAATAAAAGATTTACAATATAGAAATCTGTACAATAAAACCTAGATATAATTACATTGAAATATCAACACATTTGTGCACAGAAGAAATACAGACAAATCAATCTAATTCTTATGCAGGGCAATAATCAATTAGATAGAAACAGACATTTCATCTCAGAAAAAACTGGGACATTCAAACTCGATACAAAAAAAACTCTTCCATAGATGGACATGGTGTTGATAAGAATGTTGTCAAAACGTTCCTAACAAACTGATATTTTTGATATACTTTTTTAACTATAATTATATCTGATATGTTTAAGTTGTGAACTTAATTATGCTGTTGAGAATCTCGAAAATCTAGAAAATTCTATGGCTTAACTTTTCTACTTTATATAGAAAATGTCTGAAAATGGGAGTTTTATAATTTGGTTGTGGCCTTCAAATACCTTTTCCATACAATTGAGGTGCAAGGTAACCTTGACAGAGTTACAATAGGACTTGTCTGTTTTGTGACACAAATTTAGCATTTGTTAGACTAGTGTGTGGATATACCACTATTCAAAATGTTCACTGTAATTTAGAAGAAACACTTTAAATTATATATATGCAGTCCCTTGAGTAGAATGTTGCATGAGCAAGTTACATAGCTATGCTTTATCAAGCATAGAAATACCAGAACAAATTCTAGGAAATTTACGTAATCCTTCAACACATATTTTCAAATAAAAATCTAAATGTTGTTGTAGATCAATATAAATTTTCTTATCATTTGTATACAATCTGGTTATGCAATCAAAAATACAAAATATTCTGAGACATACATTCTTTTGATAAATTTTGGTGGCTCCATATTTTTCAAAAGACGGTGGTAAAACTCTCAAACTTAAATTACAGTGGTCCCTAAATCATGTATACATTCAAAAGACAATAATTTGATTCACAATGTTTACATGTCAACACCTTTTCTTAGCAAAATAAATGGTCAGTACTTCATTGCAAACATGTTACATATTTTTCTCATCAAAATGGCCTACAGTAAATTAATTTCTGCTGACCTGTTTTCTGGACGGATCATTAAAATGATTTTAGGCACTGATATTTATCCACACGAAATATTCTACCAATTTATGTAATCACATTATCATTTCTCAAAGGAAAAGAAATAAATTATCAATTTATCCTTTGCAAAGTAGTTTATGACCTGTATCAACTTTAACAGCGTATGCCAGTTTAAAATATGACTGCACAATCACAAATGGTTCAAATTGATTTTCAGAGATTTCTACTCACATTAACAATTTAACAATATAGTTTTACAATTCAAACCATTTCTCAATAAAAAAACGCCATATCATTCTTCATTTGTTAATCATACACCCTTTCTTTGAATGTTACGACTTTCAATTTGTCTGTATCAGTTAAAAAAAGGAAGTTAAACATTCATTCCTTTTTTCACAACTACACATAAAGGTTTGGATCATTGTATCATACTTTAAGTACCATATACATGTAGATACAACTTAACAATATTTCTATTTACATATTTACATCAAATTACATGAAAAAAGTTTCTATTTTACAGCGATATGGATTGGGGGAGATCACCATCTCTAAGGGACCCTAACACAACACACACAAGCATAAGAACTAATGTTATCAAGCAATTTGGGAAAAATAGAACAATTTGAAAATAAGTCACATCAAAATACAGCTTTAACAAACAAAAAAAAACCCAAAAGGATTGCACTTTCATGAAATAGCACTGTTTCTAACTATGGCAGATAAGAACAAATGTCTGTAAATTTTTCAAAACTTCTTGCGTAGTAAGTATTTAGGAATGAAAGAATTCCACCAGGTATATATTATCATTATAATGTAGTTTGGTTTTTATCTATGACACTTTGA
>JAVSBT010006680.1:27806-38003 GCA_033118115.1 Pharyngocirrus eroticus
AGGAAAACAATATGACCAAATGGGAATTTTTACAGGTACAGATATCTATAATGTACAACATAACATTTAAAATAAAGTTGAAGTGACAATTTAAGTCCCCTAACCACCACCT
This sequence comes from Pharyngocirrus eroticus, assembly GCA_033118115.1. Taxonomy (NCBI): domain Eukaryota; kingdom Metazoa; phylum Annelida; class Polychaeta; family Saccocirridae; genus Pharyngocirrus; species Pharyngocirrus eroticus. The sequence goes on from JAVSBT010006680.1 coordinate 27,919, forward strand.
TATAAGTACACAAATGTATTAAAACATCAATTTATAACTTTTGTTTCTAAATCATTGAGTATTATGTAGCACTTACAACCTGACATGATCAATGACGCAGGTTAATAAAAAGCATCCATATCTCTTATAGAATATGCATTTCTTAAAAAGTGTCACCTATTGTTTTTTTTCCTACTTTTAATGAATAATTCATGGTGTGGATCCAAATGAATCAGTCCATATCACATATTTATATACAGCAGTATGATTGAGCCAATTAACCTTTAATTTTTTGGAGGTCATCCATAGTAGAGGGGGAAAAAAGGAAGATTAAAAACTGTAACTTTGGGCATTCATTTATTGATACAAATTTGTTCAAACATTTTCACTAAAACAAAACCAACAAGAAAGAAATTGGTTACATATATATTCTGATACTCTAGGTACTTATAAAACCAACGAATCGTTCCATGTCAATCAATTCTAGGTCATATTTCAAGGACAAAAGTGGTTTTCATACCTTTCCCTCTGAGCATGGCAGCCCCTTGTCAATACTTTATAATGTATATAGTGTATGCAGTAACTAGGGGACAATTGCTAGCTAAACAACAGCTAAAAGAAAAGGACAAATAATACACACAGAAAAAAAAGGCAGCCATTCATAGAGATAGTCAATAAACTCTTACAAGACTTCTAAAGAGATTCAATGTTGACATATACGATCATCTGGCTACTGAGTACCAACGAGTTTACTTGAGGACAAAGTGACTACAAGAGAATTCATGTTAGGAAAAAATGCTTGTTATAAAAACTCTCAATTATAAATTGCTCGGTATGATACAGCCAATCCTCTCTATAGAGGCACTTTCCCAACTCATTCGTTTTCTATCCTGGCAATTCCAGCAGGATAACTGCTCTTTTGAAAATTATTTTACGTAAAAATATTGTCAATTTAGAATGATCGAAATGAATTTTAATCATCTAGGAAGAGAGCCGTCTTGAAAAATACTGAATAAAGGTTTGTTTTCATTTCAACTGACTAATGTATGCATTGCAAAGAGGAGACATAATGTCCAGAATGATGTATAGCATTATAATGAAGTAAATGGCCTGGAAATCTAAGCATTCTGACCAAATTGTAATGTTTGAAGTTTAAAGGAGATCATTTGAGTAATGTTTACAGTTTTTAAAATTTGTATAAAAATTGATTTTAAAGATTTATTTTGCATAATTTCTCCCACTTTGTTCTGGAATCTATATAAATAGGCTATAAAATAGCTATTAATAAACAAAAACAGATCAGAATTCACCCAAGGAAACCTAGCTCTAGATTTCAAAAAGGGTAAAACTTCTGAAAAGAAGAATCTATCCATGAATCTACCATATTCTATTCTAAAATGTAAATTGAGATGTTCATTAATATCACTGTTTAAAATAAATTGTGATTTGGAACTTCATTTAGTTGTAGATCTCCTCAATTCATGTCTAAGCGGGCAGCATACAACTAGTCAAAATAAAACTAACAAGTTCTACTGTTCACACCATTCTATATATACTTCTAATTATATCCCAGATATTTTTTCTATTGTTACTGATCTACAAAAATATCTCCTGAGTTGTTATCCAAAAACAATATCATAATCTTTCAAGCATTCATCAGTTCCTGGTTTGAAATTTCAAACCTCATAGAAAATAGTAAATTCTGAGAATTCTTGTAATCCAATGCCCCAGCAAACAATGGTTTTAGTTCTGCTGCCATTTCATTCACTACTAAACTCTGTGAGAAGAAGAATGCACTCAAATCCTGTAAGTTAAATCTCTAGAGAGAATGTCTGTCACTTTCATAAATTTTTATGAAGAAATGAGGCTTAAACAAAAATGGCGTGATATAGATATCAGGTCCCTGAACAATAAGACTCATGAAATATGGAAATTATATCATCCAGTAAGGTTTAAAACTGTAAAAAAATACCACCCTACCCCCAAAAGCATCAGAAGGGAAAAGTGTACATGGTTAATTTTGATGCATTTTTTTTCATGTATTTTGGATGATTGCATTTTTAGCTAAAAGTTGATATACAAAATATGTTCATATGATTATAGTAAAAAACAACCAAACATGGACAGACCCCCCCCCCCCATCGAAAAAAAACTCTAATAATATGCAATTAGAAATGTCTGTGTCTTTATTAGTTAGAAAAACTTGATGTCAGAATGTTATCCTTGAATGCCTAGCAAAAAGTCTACAATGCAGACCTATGGAAATACCAAAACATAATATACAATGTAGTTATAAAACCACATTAGCCTCCAGAAACAAATCAATTCTATGTTTTAAAGAATATTTCACATTGATTTTATGAAATGGAATGAAATAACAAGCGACTTCAAAGTTCCAAACATAAAGAACAAAGTCAAAAGAGCGAAGGAAGAAAAGTGAAAAGTAAAAAGCAACTCCATTCAGAAGTTTGAAACTAAACCCGTAGAAACCCCAGGGATAGAAATGAAAAAAAATGAATTGAGATAAGAACCTTATTGACTGCTGATCAATACTGATTTTCTTACACTATCTTAGTAGTTCAGAAAAAAACAATGTCTTATTGTTGAAATATAACACCATCAAAGGCATATGAACATGCATGTCAAAGTGCAGGGGTAGAGAAAAAAAACACCTTTATTTTTTTTAAGAGTGTCATTTGATAAAGTTGGCTTCAGGTGATATAGAGAACTGTGTCTCTTTCTTCATTTACTTCAATCATATACTTCATACCCTCATCTAAAATGCATGTATGTCTACAAAAGAATGACCCATAGTACAAATAGTTTTTATCTGCATTTCTGTCTGTGTATTCCTCACGGCGTATGATTGTCATGCCAACAATGGTTGAGCTACTCCACCCAAAGATGTCTATTGTTGGTGGCTTTGTATGATTTCACATTTCTCGATTCACATCAATGCTTTTTTTTCTTTCAATCTTATACTTATGGTTTCTTACTGTTGTTGTAATAATGTAAAGTATAACAAAAAACTGTACCTATACATAACAATGGTAATAATGAGTATTACAGAGTGAAGGGAACTAATCGTAATGACCATATACCACATAGTATATATAAAATACAAAGATTCTGGCCTTTGTATAATAAAATATGACAGAACCGTTGCAAAATAGTTATCATCCAACCTTAACTTTACCTTAAAAAAAGTTGGGATTTTAAATGTTATTTATGCCAAAAACCCTAAACAAAACAACAGTAATAAAAGTAGAAATGTTTAGACTTAGTTGTTGGAAGCTTGTCCTGAAAAATGTACAAACAAATTATTAAATCAAGATTAAAATATTCATGATCGATGATCCATCATTTTGTGTAGTGAATAATGCCATGTTCACCAAGACGAGGCTAGTTCTTTTTATCTTTTCAACATAATTGTTTTTGTTCAATTTGTGACTCTGTTTGGCTTTATTTGTAAGGACACTTATTTCATCATAAACCCTAAAACGCCCAATTTCCACTGAATCTATAATGTTTATAGAATTCAAAATAAAAAAAACACATCTACTATATACACGATACTAAACTGACAAAAAAAATGACAATAAAGTGCTCTTGAAACATATTCAAATATCAAATTTCTCTACACATTTGATTCAACAAATAAGAGACACACCCTTGTAAGAAGCCAAAAAGTCATCTTTAGCAAAGCAAAGCAAAGCCTGCGTCAAAACACAAGACCTGAAAATACCTCATCTGTTCCAAGCCACTTCACATACCTTGACTTCGGGAATACTAGTAAAACAGTAGATACAACTTGCAAATATTTCTGTCCAGTTGACCCTCATTTCTTCTTTCATTGATTCAGTGTTAGATTTACACTGTTTGTTTACAGGACCTGATAATGATTTTTATGTTTACAAATACAACAAAAACTTCAATAAATGATATGGGACAAGACTAATAAAGTTTTCATCAAGTACTGATTATATAGGGATAGTCATGCTGTACTTCTTCTACAAATATGAACATCCAAAACATCTTGGGAGCTAATGTATGTAATGTATTTAAACGTCTTACTTGATTTGAATCCATAACAGATATGATTAAAAAATGAATAACTATTTTGATATCTGCAATTGAAATTTGAATTTCGTCTCAATAAATGTTCAGAAACAAATATAGCCATCTTTATAAAAAGTATTTTTTTTACACATGTCTGACTGACTAAAAAAAAGATTCACTCCAGATCTAAAAAGATTCATTCCAGATCTATCAATGTTTTGGATCATGGCACAAAGACAGAACTTTTAGAATATCATAAACAATTCCATGCTGAGAATTATAAAAAGATATTCATATTTTTTGAATAAATTTCCCTATAAGAATATAATAATTAGAATATCAATAAACTTAATGGCAAACCAGGTATTCATATTGAAGAAATGACAGTTTGAGTCATAATACATCTCCTAAAATGAGTGCACAAACAAACTTATTGTAATTCATCATAAATGCTAGGCCATGAGAGAACACTCAAAATTAAATGCTCATTATCCAAAGTTTGACCCTTCATGACCTTGGAAATGACACCAATATCATTAAAAGTAAGAAAGGTCATATAGAATAGATTTGAGACATGGCTAACTTAACTGTGTTTCTGTAGCCTACTCTACTAGCTCATAGCAAAAACACATTCATTTGATATCTACAATGGTGCCAAATGGTTTGACCTTGGTTGACCTTGATTATGATATGATTTTCATGTTACATTGGTGTTTACCACAATTCTGGTATCTGTAAGTATCAGATTTCAGTCTTTGTACTAAATTCCATTGAAATTCAGCAGTGCTGTATCATGGACAAGTTCTCAATTTTCTGGATATAGGAACTATAATCACTTCCTAAAATCTAACATTGCAAAGTTAAAACAGAGAATATGACTACTGTGTCAGAGGTTTATGTTTTATAAAATGGCAGTCACAGTGTCTGAGAAAGAATAAGTTTTAAAACTATCTCCACTGTGACTGATCAACAGTTTAAACTTTCATTTGAATCACCACCAAATAACACAAAAGATACAATTTAACAAATAATTTATGAACATTAACTTGTAAAAGAAGCATGTATCCATTTTTTAAATAACATAAAAACAGACATGGGTATCAGATCTTTACATTGTAACCATATTCACATGAATTATAATACAATCATTGTGTCTCAACTGAACACATTCATGACTGTAATAAACCAACAACTGTATTTCTTAAGTAAATGGTCAAAAAGGAACACCTAAAAATAGAACTTCAGTAAACCATGCCTATGCAAGCATAGCCTCAAACCAGGATATCTCTTTTATAAAGACTTCTTTTTATTAAGAATAAGATGTTAACATTTAATATATTATGTGTGACATTGTGTAAAGATTTTCTTCCTGGTCTATCCATTGGGGTAATATCTTTTGGTAATGTTATTGTAAATAAGCAGAGTGAACTGTATCTGTAAATCCTTTACTTTGTGCCATTCATAATATGTACATCCACACAGTAGTTGAAATTAAGGTTTCACTTGAAACATATTTTTCTAAAGCATTGTGGTTACATCTCATATAACTCAAGTTTAATCTATGATTTTGTCTTTTTGTTGTTGGTCACTTGTTGTTGTTTATTTCTTCACAAGTTAATGACAGAGATAAACTTAAAAACAAAGTTGTTGAATATTATTCAGATTTAACTCGACTTTTAACAGTCATTGGACCTGTTATGAAATTTCACTTGATAAAATGGGCCTATAAGAAGAACAGAGGGGAGGGAGTCTGCAAGTTTTGTGAAGCATTGCTATTTGTCAACTCTATGTTTTCAAAGAAAACAACAACAACCACAAAACTTGGCTATAAGTCTAAAAGAAAACATTTACCATAATGGAAATTGCCATAGAATATTTATAAACTATGAGAGAGTCTGAAATATTCAACAACAACGAAGAACTTTTATATTAGAAACTATAATGGTTGTACACGGTTGTCCTTACAAGTTACAACAAATACATAATTAAAGATTAATATTTGTCTGGATCTACATCTTTGTCTGAACTGTCACCGATTCAAAGCATATTGAACTTGATACAAAACATTTATATTCTAATTGTAAGAGAAATAAAAAAGACCAGTTCTACAGTATTGTTACATTTCAAAATATATTCATCTCCACATGTATGTAAGTAAGATATTATCAATCAAGCTATGGTATTCATAAGATATACTTGAAGTGGTATAAATGTCATTCCACATCCCTCAGAATGAGGTTATGTTTGAAGACATTATGAAATCAAGCGTAATCTTGGCATGCCTTTCTTTAAAAGGCACAAATATTTATCCGATAAAAACAAAATGCCATTAAAGTTATTTTTAGCTCACTATACATATGGTCAAGAGTTTAATAAGACAGGATTTAGAATTCTAAGGGTATCTTTATCTTAAATTGGAGACAACATATACTTGTAAGTGTTTACTAAGTAAGCAGTTTCCTTATATAACTTTCCCCAATACAACTTTACATCACATTTATTGCCATATACTGTAATATATCATATTGACTGTTGCATTTTGGGAATAAATCTTCCATAGAGCTAATATTTTTTCTTCGTTCTAGTTTTAGGCACTAGATTCATATTTCCAAAACAGTATTGATAATCTACAGTTTTATACAATTTAGCTTTAATCTAAATAGATGAAGGGATATAAAACTTTCCATCAAATGGCAAAATCAAATTATCAAACTACTGAAAGCACAAAAAGAATCTTACAATTAAAGCTGGACAATCTTTGATCAATAAAATAAAATGCCAGCCTGGATATAGTATATCTTGTTATGTAAAAGTTTCAAATATCATACATGTACTTCAAATTCAAAACCTATTACCCATAGAACATCTGTTCCCTTTGCGCAAAAGGATTATTGAAGTGATGTAAAACTTTTGCGTTGTTTACTCATTTTGGGCTATGTCAGTTACATTATCATTCTCTCTTTACAGCCATGTAAAATTCGTTTCCAGCACACTGAATTCATGGAGATTGAGTAAATGGAACAGCTCTCTTTACATAGGTGTGCTGCAGGTATTAGTTTGGCCAAAAATAAATTGTTCCTGCAGCCCAGACCAAGAGAAATATCTAAATAAATCCTATTGAATACTACTTATGATTTCAAGCCTGTCAGTTTTTATTGCACATTTAGACGGGTTATATTATAAATATACCCCAACAAATCCTATAAGATTTATTTAACAAAGTTTGTCATAATTTTTCACTTTCCTACCTGGGACAAAAGCACTCTGAGACAAATAATTCAAATTTACAAAGAAATTACATTAAATGATGTTTACTACTACAGGCACAGAGAACATTAATATAAAAGCTATCAAATGAAGGAGGCATCTATCTTTATCTAATGGAAATAAACTTGAGAAACTTACATTTACAATGAACATGATACTTGATACTTACAGCATTGCTTTGAAGCATGACTGTCAATCTTTTATGTTTTAAAAGCAAATTGGTTTACATGCCTAGCAGTGATAAAAATAATTTCTAATTGATTATTATCATTCATAATAAGATATAAAACTGGCTATGTTAAATGTTCATGTTTATACAAATTATTTTTATCAATTTTCAATCATAGAAATATGTTTTCCACTGTGGCAAAGATAACAAAGACAGTTTTTGACTAAGACAATTATTGTGACCACGAAAAATTGGTAGAACAACAAAAAAAACCACAATTGACGTAATAAAAACTGACAAAAAGAAAATTGGAAAAGAAAGAAAGATCTGCAGAATACAAAACACACATAATAACTAAATTAAATCATACATTTCCACAGCAAAAGAATTTAAAAATAAATATTGGGTGCCTGGTTTGCCCCATTTTTTGACTGGTCTTTTTCATGTCCGGCATATACATGTAGATGGAACCAATACTTGTATATCTGATTCCAAATGTTACAGTCTTCAACAAGTTTATCCTCCCCCTTCTCCCTTAGAGTTACATAAATCAAATCATTACCAAACAGCCTCAATTTCAATTCATACTAACTAGATGTTCCTCAAATTTCTTAAATCTAATTACAGATCTCTGACATTCTGCCAAGCTATAAATAACAACCAAGTCTGAAAAACAATGTACTCCTGCCAGTGGAAATACTGTGCAGTGAAAAAATAATTCAGAAAAAAAATATCAGAAGAGACATATATTTTGATAATTGAAGACATATCAATAGCAATCAAGTTACTTTTTCCCCCAAACATCAAAATGATACTTTTCTTGGAAAGCTGTTTATTATATACTTTTTCCCCCAAACATAAAAAAGATACTTTTCTTGGATATCTGTTTACTATATACTATTCTGTATATCATAATGATATCTTAATTCTGCTGTCAATTGTACTTTCAGTGAACAAGATCTGGGGAAGGGAATACAAATCTTACAAATACAATGCATCCAAAAAGTTCAAGTTCTCTATCTAATACTTTTCTTGATTAATATTCAATTGTTTCAACTTCTGGTTGGTATACATCAATTATCATATAGGAGCTGTTTACAGCTCTAACTTGTAACAAGGCATACATTTAGCTTATTTTATTACAAATCCTCATGAAGTTGAAAAAGGTGGATTTTCTATCTTGTTACAAAACTTGTCAATGAGATTTCATTTTTACTTATTGATAAACTTTGCTTTCCTTTTCAAATGTTACAGTTTTAGTTTTGAAGAAAATATTGAGGTTTCTATCAACTCATTTAAAATGTATTGATATTTTAGCCAGGTACAGGTAATATAAGATGAGATAAAGGTAAAAAAACATTCCATTTGCTTATTATTTGTCTATAACATTGACAAAAAAAGGTACAAACTTGTCTACAGCATTCAGTCATTCACTGAATAAATGCCTTCTAGACATGAAATACAAAGACAGCTACTGTATGGAGATTATGGAAAAAAAGAATAAGAAACACTCTGCTAAAAAGACTTAAATTTACATTCTAAAACCAGTTTGTGGCATTGTTACTAGTTGTGCATGCTATGAACATATGCCAAAGGGTCTTTTAGCAAAGGATGTTCAACGTTTGGGAATTTGACAGAAAACTTGTTTAAAAAGAGACACTTGTATAAAATTGCAATATGGCTCTACAAATAGGCTGTGTGACATCATTTTACCTTAGTTTCGGGTTTTGTTACGATTATCTGATACAAGCCAGCAAATTCCTTCAATTTCTATTGCTTTATAAAGTGTCATAGTAATGGGTTTTTTCATTTGAAACCTCAAAAAACATGGATCCCATATCCTCTGATATGACAAAAGAAGAAAGACCTTTACACTTCCAGAAGGAAAAAATCATATCATTGTGTACCTTGCAAAGAAAACCATATTGCTTCTATGCAAATAATCTGTTACAAAATATTTTTCTACAACATTTATTTTTTTACTCAGAGCAGGCATCACTATACAAAAATCAACTTATGGGCCTGTTTCTGTAGACTTTTTAAAGGAAAACAACTAGTATTTCCTTTTCAAATTTCTTTCACAATCGAGTTCCTACTAGGGTTTTGCTTGACAAGGCAAACACTATCATAACCATTTCTTTATTTTACCCATTATTTTATGGAAATTCCTTTACATAAACAGCCCACATTACCATTGTAATCATGAAATGGTCTTGAGATTTACATCTATTACAACCATGATGCATGCACCAGGAAGGTATAAATTTTAAAATTTACCATATTTCACACTAATCATAATGATAACTTTCCACATTATTCTATATAGCCTACATGAAACTGTTAACCACTTGCTACAGTTCTTTGCCCTTTCTTTTTACCACTTCACTGACCCATTTCAAAATAATGGCCTCTTTGTTGATGTTCGTTATATGACATTTTTATTGTCATTCGTCTGCAGAACTGCAAGGATTGTTACATTAAAGTATGAAAGCATTTTCAAGAGTTTAAGCCCCAGTCCCATATAAATTTATATTAGCACGGATGACCACGGCAGCCCCGGATCCCCCCGGTTTAAGATCCGGGACGATCCGTGCTAATTTTGCGCTTTTCG
>JAVSBT010006681.1:0-19534 GCA_033118115.1 Pharyngocirrus eroticus
GCCATCAGTTCTAGATTGTTTTCAGAAATTGTTATTGAGTTAGCATTATAAAGCCTCTTTGGTTAGACTTTATAGAGCATAGGCGGATCCAGGATTTTGCTATAGAGGGGGCACAATATGATCTCAAATTTTACAAACCGTGGGGGGGGGCGGGGGTGCAAATTGATGAAATTCAGACAAACAAGTAATCGCGCTGTGTGCATAGTGGACATGTATAACGTTGATTATGTTATTTTTACTTAAAAAAAACCATTATTTTGAGACCGATAGGGGGGGGGCACGTGCCCCCTGGATCCGCCTATGCTCATCAATATCTACATTTGTGCAAAATTTGGTGCTTTCTCCACAAAATGCAGGGTTTTTCACCATATTCTTGGACAATGCACATCAACTATTATTCTATAGGCTAAGTCTTATTTTTGATATTCACATTGCATACCTTTTTCCTTCTAGCATGCACACTTCATCTTTAATTGACGTTTGGTTAGTAATAAGCATGTTTTCAATTTCTACATTTTTCAACTTTGACAGGAGTAAACATAGAAATATTGACCTGCCCCTTTGACCCACTACAAAAATGTTTGAAAGCTATTTTTCATAGGAAATTTGATCGCTAGGAGATTGCATGGCAGCAGTTGATGGTCTCAAACTTTTGCATTTTTCTAATTTGAATATAAGTTAGATTTATAATCTTGAATTGTTTTACAAGTCATAGCTTCCTCCTGCCTCTCACCGAAAACTAGTAGCTTACTTCATCAAAAACTTTGTGTAAGAACTTAAGAATCTCTAGTCATGATTAGATTTTCAATTTTGTTAAAGTTTGATTTTTTTTAAAATTAGGTGTAGACACAAGCAGTGTGGAAAATGATAATGTCGGGTGACGGTCACATAAACTATCGAAACAATTATAACCCAAATACAGCATGTGAATATAGAATAGTAAGTCAATCAGGAGACAGAATGCGATTTGAATGTTCTGAATTTAATCTTGAAGATTCTTCAACATGCAGTTCTGATGCACGCGGTAATTCTAAAAGGTCGTAAGAGTTATCAATACACTTCAACCAGACAGAATTTTAAATCGTATCTGCGTTCAGAATATAGACTTCTATAGGCTTCAATGATTTCAGCTAAAAAGACACTTCAGTTTGTCTCAATGTATACACAGCTTTACTCTCACAAGTCAACTTTATATCATTATCAGATTTAGGACTAATAGTGTGAATTCAAATAGAGGCTTTGACATGATTAGTTGGCAAGGTTTTTCTTTTTCCTTTTGAGAAGTAGTAGTGTCATGTGTCTTTTATCTAACATCTCATAATTTTGTATTAGTATTCAATTAAATACTTTCTATATAAATATTTCATGTTTTGTTGTTTTTTGTACATTATCAGTGATCAAGAACTAGAGAGGAGTTTGAAAGCTATGAAATAAATCTTTCAAAAAAGTGCACACACAAAAGTTCAAGTTATTTATTTCCCACTTTTTTTGTCATTTAAAACAGCCTTTATTTATATATTTCTAACAAAAACAGATATAGACATGACAAATAATCTATTAAAGTTGTATACATGCTCTCAAAGATCATGTTTTTGTAATGGTATTTTGATATCTTAAAAATTGTTCAAAGTGATGCCACTAGAAAATAAATGAAATTTCTTTTTGGAGTATTGAATTTTTGGGATTATTTCTCAAATCTATGGTAACAGAGTTTAACCTACATTAAGCAAACTTTTTGAAACTTTGTACATGAGTATTATAGTGCCTCTCAAAATGAAATTTGATAGAGAATAGACAATATTTACAATTCTTCCATGTTTACAAACTTTTAACAATATTATCTTTATGTACATTCACTCTGCTGTGTATTCATATTCTTTTTTTTGCTAAGAAAATAATTTAGAATGACATAAAAACTAAGTTATTTTACTATACAAGTTGTTATTTTTCTCTCAGCAACACATGGCAGATTATTGAAGTCTTTAATATTGTTATCTCTTTGCTTCAACTTATTTATCTAATGTGTGCAAAATTGAAATGGAAACAGCCTCAGGCAAATATAGCTATCAATAGAATACATGGAAAGTTTAATATTCGTACTTTACACCTACCTATACAGTATATAATTTTTTATCGCTCAACTGTACTGGTTTTGTTTGTTACACAATATTGTACATAACTATTGATTGAATGACAGGATTCCTATTAAAAACAATTCATGGAATTAAATAAGATGAGGTTTTACATAATCCCACTTTTAGCAGGTAAGAATACAGTATTTGATTTGTTTAAAAAGTTCTAAAGTTCAATCAAATTTTGTTATAAGTACTTCCTTTATGTTCCTAAATGTAAAACAAAAGTCTAGCTTTGCATACTTTGGCTCAACACTTTATGATAGTCTAACACAATTGGCAAAATCTTCCACATCTTTCCGTTTGTTTAATGGTGGTAAAAGAAGTACTTTTCAAATATAACTCAGTGAATTGTTCATAATCCTGCTTTTTTTAAATGTTTTGAACATTTGTTAAGTATATTTATACTGAATACAAAGTTTAAACTGTTTACTGGTTTAAAATTTATACTGTTGAAACATATTCATTTGTGTATTTAATGTTATTATTTAATTAAGCTCTGACTTAGTTAATATAGCCTAGAAACCCCCTTTTTTAATATATAAGAGTTTTAAGGTTTAAAAAGTGACTTGGGTTGTCTAAAATGACTAAAAAAGTCCATTGAATAGTTTGATAGCTGGTTAGTTTTTAAATCTTACTTACTCCAATGGGTGTCTAATGATGCTATGTGATATCACTAACACAGGCCATTTCAATGATACATTACTCAAGGTTATTTAGTAAAATTGTGAATTAATTTTATCTTGCACATTTCCAGATTCTATCATAAAACAAAAGAATCATATTTATTGGTTCTTTTGAAACCCCCCTTTGACCTGCTACCACTTTGACCACATGGTTATCTAAAAGGGGGGAGGGGGTCTGATCCCAGTTCCCAAAGAATCAAAAATCAAAATCCCAAATCCCGTAAAATCAAACGTCAAATAAGGACACCCCCTAATCCCAAATCCCATAGAATTCAAATGCAAAATCCCAAATCCCAAACAATTAGAATGTCCAATCCCAATCCCAAAGAATAGGTAAATCCCAAATCCCAAGAAATAAAATCTGAAAATCCCAAGTCCCAAACAATTAAAAAGGCCAAATCCCAAGTCCCAAGGAACCCCTCCCCCCTCCTAAAAATATCAGGGTGTTCTAATGTACAATAGTTTATATTTACTATGATTAAAAAGACTGCCTGTAAATATTTGAAAATACCTTTGAAAGGTACACGAAGCTAATGCAGAGGCTCCTCTGTTGATTTCAGCAAAACTGTATAATGGTGCCCCCTTTTTTTTTGTTTTTCAGCATATTTATTAAATCTTCAAATGACTTTTGGTAAGTATCTATTAATTTCTTTCATCCACCCATTTTGAAAGAGGTACACATGTGTTTTTTTACCTGCAAAGTGCCTGTTTGAAAATCTACAATTTGAACAAGATTAGAAATAAGGCTTTCTTTGTTGTCATAGTTATGAGGGGGGTCCCAATGGCCTAATCCAGCAGAAGGCCTGGTAGGAATATTAGACATGGTGGCCTAATGGTTAAGGTAGCTGATTGGAGTCCAATAGATACCCGGTTTGATCCTTGGCAAAGACATCATGGTGTGTCCTTGAGCAAGACACTTCATTCTATATTGCTTCAGTGTTTCCTACTGTAAAATGAGGTATTGGGCCCTACCTAATAGAACAATAAAACTACTGCAAGAAACATAAATACAACTTGGTCCATGTCAGTATTATTACAATTGACATGTTTGTTGCAGAGTCTCTGGGTTGTTATTCATTTTATCTATCGACTTTATCAATAGACTTTTTATTACATTATCTAATGATTATTTTAGCTCCTGGATAAAGAATTTATTTCAAGAAACAAACTAGTCATTTTTTATCATAATATCTACTAATGTGACACTTGATTTGATGGTTCTATAAACATTGGCCACTGGTCTTAACCATTTATATATTATATCATATGATTGATTATGGACAATGGACTTAAAGGTTTTTTCCTATATATCAGTCAAAAACCTACAGTCATTCAATATCTTGTAATTTCTGTATGGTGGTTTTGATCAATGAGGTCACTGGTACATGGTGACAATCAGCAATTTTATAATTCAGGACATTAACAAAATAATAAACTTATGTTTGTTAGAATGCATAACCTGTCATTGAGCTATTGGTGACTCTAAATGGACCAGTCCCTTTGCTATTATATCATGCATTCCGCCATGAGAATTTTTCCAACTTTTTATATATTTTCTTAAGGCAAAGACTTGCAGTGTGGAAATACAACACAGTCTGATGAAGGATATCTAATATCTCCAAATTATCCAAACAATTATAACCCTGATACAACATGTGAATATAGAATTGCAAGTAAATCAGGAGACAGAATGCATATAGCATGTTCAGAATTTGATCTTGAAGATTCCCTAAACTGCATAAATGATGTTTTGGAGGTATATTTTTTTAATAATAATATTATACTTTCCATGAAAAACATTTACAATTTAAAAATACATACATTGAATGGAAGGCTCTCAGAAAAGGTGGAATTTACTAGCTGAGTATTGTTGTGATAAATGTATGTAAGGGTGTATGTATGTAGAATTCATTCATAATAAAGAGTTAAAATTTACAATTTGAAAAAGAAAGACAGTTATATAATTGCCATTATGTTAACATTACAATGTCTTTTATCTCCTGGCTATTAATATTAGTCCAATATATGCACAGATAACCCTGGCCAACAAACCAAAGGATTGTAGATACTCTTTGGTGAATTCAAATCATTCTTAGGCCACTTTTGACATCGTTTTTGAAAAAACATTCATGTTTATAATCTCTTAAAGAAGTCCAAAGATTCTAGATGCTCTCCGGGGAATTTTAAGTATATTGGGGCCGCTTTTGACATAATTTATAGTGATGACTTTGTTGTCTATAAGGTATATTAAGACAGTACATCAACATGGCACAGGGAGCATGTGAATGTGCCATACAAAGCACAGTACACATTATGTGTATAAGGGGCCCAGTTTGATCACACTTGATACTAAATATACTAAATCCCAGATCCCAAAGAATCAAAATAGTGAAATCTTAGTCCCAGAAAATGACAAAGTCCCACATCCCAAGAAATTCTAATGCAAAATTCCAAATCCTATATATCTCAGGGAAGGGGTAAATCACAAATTCCCAAATATAAATCTGTAAATTTCTGTCCCAAACGATTCAAAAGGCCGAAACTCAAGTCCCAAAGAACCCCATACCAACTTAACTAAATAGGTGCCATATCGAGTAGACATTTTGTAGACCAAGAATAACACTTTGTACAAACATAACCCTTGACTGGCAACCAATGTAATGTTACAAAAAGGGAGGCAATGTTGTGCCTCTGTGTTACAATAACAATGACATTATTTTGTATTTATCTTTATCATACTAAAACTTTTCTTAGAATTGCATTGCTCTATCAACACCATCAGAGTGTTGGTGATATATATATGTGTGTGTATGAATAATAAACATTGATAGGTTCAGTAGAACTTATTTGTTATTTTCAGGTATTTGACACATCAAGCAAACTCCTGCTGCAAACATATTGTGGTCGTCTTTTTGATCTTAACTTCTACAGCTATTCTAAGGATGTGACCTTGAAATTTAAAACTAATGCCAATAACCAGGGAACAGGATTTAAATGTCAATGGATAGGTGAGCACTAACTGATATTCCATTTTCTTCAGATCCTCAGCCAATATGTTATACAGTTTTCCAAAATTTCAGCATTTTTGCAAAATAAAAGTTTAGCAATACCATAGCAATATTTAAACTTACATTTACTTTCTGGATTGATCTCTTAAATTTGCAACAAATAATGGATACAAATCTTAATGTGGGTTTAGTTTATCAGACATGATTGTGCAGAACTGCATGTATTTTATAAACACCTAGGTTTCAGTGGTAAATATTTTTTTGTTGGTTCTGATTTCAGATTTTGTTATCATATTTTAATACATATATTTGTGCTTTCTTACTCACCTGTTTCTGCTTTTGTGAATCCAAGCTGAATATATTGGAGATATTGAGTGTGGAAAAGAAATTACAAAAGATGCTGGGGTTTTATTATCTCCTGCTTACCCTTATTTATATCCCGATAATTTCGATTGTACCATGAGCATCACTGTAGCAGCTGGACCAATAATCTTGAGATTCATATATTTCAAACTTGAAGACTCACCAAGATGCTTTGCAGATTACTTGGAGGTAATGTCAGTTTAATTAGAATAAGCAATTTTTGACAAAAACACCACACATATATAGCTTTCATTTTTTTTTTAAATTTTGATTATTATTTTGCTGTTGTTAAAAATGTAAAAGTTGCTGGAGTTGGTTCAAATATGATAATAAGAAAAGTGTTTTTTTGTATAATTTTATGCTTTGCATAAAGTAAGGTGAGCTTCCGCAAATACTGAAACGTACTTTTGGCTAAAACCAATATTACATACTTTCAAATGTCAATAGTTCGCTAGGCAGACACACCTTCTTATATGCAAAACAGGCCTTTAGGCAAGCCAAATACCAAATATGTCTATCAATATCACATGGACATGGTCATTATCGGTCATGACCTTTCTTAAACGGTGTCAATCAATACAAAATCGAGTCAATATGGTCCTATTTTCATCTGGTAGATGCACATCCTCTTCACTACTTCAAACTTATGCCTAACAAAAGTGGATTGGGTACAATATAAATGAAGAAAGGAATGAATTGATAGTTCCAAGCCTTATATCACAATTTAAAACAAAACTACAATGTACAGTTTGCAAACACATAATTATTCATATTATCCTTTTATTTCTAAACAAATATTGCCTTTCAAGTGGTAGTGTCGTACCTAATCATCTCGCTAAAGGTTTGTACTGCCATAATAGGTAATCTAGTAACCATTTTGTCGTGAACCAGTCGGTATAAGATTAGTTACTTTGCCTTTGTTTTTAAAGATAGACGACAAGCCATGTTTTTAAAATTCTTTTACCAACTAAAGCTGCTGTTACCTACAATCTACTTTCATGTAAAAAAGATAAAAACAGTTATTTATTTTCATATTTGTTGACCTTATTTTTCTCCGCATCTGAAATACTATGATAATGCTATGTTATGCATCCGCCACAAAATGGACGAAACAAAAACAATTCCTGTATTCTACACTTTCTCAACTTTGGTACATCCACCTTCCATAGTTATAATATATTTCATTGGATAGATGTCACCTAATCTGAATATCTGGACCACTTTAACTTGAGATTGACAGGTAGAAATTATCAATGAAATACTTAGTAAGAAATTAAAAATGTAATTTGGTAAAGTTAACAATATTGACATCCATTTTTCATCATAAGAAATTCCGTATTTTTATCTTTAGACGCTTACAGTAAAAGAATTAAAATAAATAGCCAGTCTATCCCTAGCTATCCGTAATTGCAGCAATTAAGTCATGACCTAAAAATAGAGGATCAACTACATAATTTCACCTTTTATCAAGTAATTAGACTTCTAACATGTAAGTACAATACATTTTAAAGTCAGGAAATGTTTACAAAAAAAAATCACAGAGTCAAAAAAACAAAAAAAAACAGCTTTAAAACAGAACTTAATGATTCGTGTGAACATGGAAAGAAACAAGGAAATAGACTAAGAAAGAACGGATTTAACCCTGTGAGTGTTAATGTATTATAGTAAGGTCATAATCCAAAAATCTGCATCCTCAGTTGAAAAATATAACATTTTATACATTCAAAAATTTTGATATGATTTTGATTTGAATATAACATGGGAGATGTCAGTGTCTGTGATTGGCTGAAAACCATTCTTTTACTATCTCTTGAGTTTTATCAGGACAATAAACCTGGAACACTTACATTTTACAAGAGACAAGAATCTAGGCTGAACACTTTCCACATGCGTTGTCTCAGAGCTGTTCTTGGAGTGTCTTGGCAAGAGAGGATTCCAAATTCCACTATTCTGGAACTGTGTGGAAATATTATCTCCATTCTTAGAAAGAGACGCTTGTTTTGGGCTGGCCATGTACACAGAATGGACCATGGTTGTTTACCAAAGGATATTCTTTATGGCCAACTCCAGAATGCTCCACGAAACAGAAGCGCTAGGCAGGCCTTAGCTCAGATTTGTGGATGTCTTAAAGCGTGACTTACAGAATTTTAAAATCCTACCTGCAGACTGGGAGGACATTGCCAAAGACCGGTCCAAATGGAGATACACCGGTTTAAAAATATCAAATAAAAAAAATATTGAAGAAAAGACAGCAAAAAGACTTGCAAGAAGTTAGCTTAAAGTGAAACTTTTTTTTCTTTTTGCATTTATAGAGATAAGTGTTTCATTACAGTGGTTAGGACATTTTTGTCATGGGCTATAGTTCTTAAAAACTCCAATTGATTACAATAAAATTGAGATTATCTTTGGTGAGCATCAATTTCAAGAAAAATATATACAGCAGAACTGTAATTTCATTGACTTTTTTGCCAATTAATATTTCTTGTATGGAATTTGATGGGTAGAAAAAGTTTATATTAACAGTTTTGAGAGGTTGTCTTCTTTAAAAAGGTGATTTTTGTTATAATTCTTCAAGGATTGACTTCTGCAATTTGTCTTTTTCAGCTTTATAAGGATATTGATGGCGAACCATTGCACAAGCTCTGTGTCAGGCCTAACAAAAATATCAATGTCTCCACAAATGTTCTTTATGTCAGATTCAAGACTGATGGTGTAAACAGTGAAAAAGGCTTTAACATTACTTGGCAAGGTATTTCTTTTTCACTTCTTCCAGGTATATGGAATGATTTTAAAACAGATTTGATCTAGATTAAATGAACAACTGCTAATACCATAATAGTTATCTTTATTATCATCAATATCATTATCACTAATCTCACCCACATTATTAAAATAACTATTGATTGCCAGAATTACAATCAAATAGCATCATTTTCACTATCAATGTTATATATCTTTTGTTGTTATAATAATTTCATATTCAATATTTTAAAAAAAATGATAAAAAAACAATTTCTTTTCTAGGGGAGAAAACTGAGAGTCCACCAGCAGGTATGTTTCATTTAATATTTGTTATCATTGTCAGTAGTATCAAAGTGAATGCTATTATCCATTTACTAAACTCAGCCAAAATACGCATTTTTTTGTGATTTTCAAAATTTCAGTAAATTTAAAGACTGTAAATAAGGGATGAGGCAGTATGGCTTTTTCTGACAAATTACTTAATTATGTTTGAGAAATCTGAATGATATTTTTATTAAATATCACTTTTCAATTTAAGGTGGATTGGGCGCTGGAGAAATAGCTGGAATTGTAGTTGGAGTATTATTGCTCATTCCCATTGGATTTGTCATAATTAAGTTTGGTGTGTACTTTTGTGGCATATATATGAATCATTTATAATTAATATACGTGATTAGGAACAATGTTATACTAAGTCTAAGAAGGATGAGAGTAACCTCAATTTTTAGATACATGTATATTTTCACTTCTTTTTGAGGTTAATTGCCTTAATATATAAGATGTATGTACATGTATTACCTTTGAACAATTAAAAAAAAAATCAAAATGACAATACTCATTAGTGCATTTATCCTTGTATTATAAGATAACATAATCTTTAAAATAACTTCAAGTATCCATTCTTAATACACCTTGCTTTCTTGTTAATTTTCTCCTGTAGGGCCAAGTTGTGGCGATTGTTCTGAAGGTAATGATGCATCCAATGAAGATTTTATAACTAATTTGATAAATTAAAGACATTTTGAAAAGGAATATTATATTTGTCTTAAACAGAACTTATTTTGGAGATAATAATTATTTCTATTGAAAAATTATGCAGGTAGATAAAAGGGATGGAAATTAAAGGTATGCACATATAAGAATTTCCCACTGACTTATCTAATAGAAAGAGTTTTATGCACGGAGTCTCTTAAAAGTTAACTAATTATTTGTCACCAATATCATTACAGATGACACTCCGAAGAAAGAAAGTACGAAAGTTTATGCTAAATGTCCTTGTGGTAAATATCCTTGACATTACAAAATAATATCATTAAAGTTGCCTTTGGAATGTTTATAAATGATAGATCAGTTACATGATGCAATAATGTTTCAATTTTTAAACCAAAGTTCCAGTATGCACTTCATTGAGTACAATTATGCAAGCCATATTTTCTCCTTTTTAAATAGTATTTTTCTCTTACATCATGTTCTCCCCCACATGTCAAGAATCTGATTCTAATGTTTCTATTTTTCAGATTTCAGTTATGAAAACAATATAGATTAGAAACATTAGATCCATATGACAAAACCCATTCAGATCTACAGACTTCTTTGAAAACAAGGTTTCTTTCCAGATCTAGCTTGCAGACAATATTGAGATTTTCTCAGGATTATGAAAAACCTTATGTGTGTCATTCTTTCTTAAAAGTTGTTCTATAAGATATATGTACTAAGTCACATTACAAACACACCACTCTATAATCGTTCCCATTTTAACAAAAATTTCAGGTAGAAAAATATTGCTTCTATTTTTGAATTCTAGGAATACCTGAGACATAATCTGCCCTTCTTGGGGTGGTATAGTGAGTGGAAACTCTACAAAATTCTTATAAAAAGCAACCTTAATATGCATTGAGTAATTGGTCACATGCAAGATACAGAGATCCAATCAGTAAGGTGCTGTTTATCAGCAGGGCAAAACATACACAGTGAATGGTCTTTTGGCACTCTGTAAATGAGTTCAAATCTTTACTTAAATACAACTCCACCTCTTTCATCCCACTGTCCCTTCCACAGGCTACCCTTTACAAGACTTCATGCATCAGCGAAGCATCCCTTCCGTTGATACCATACACATTGCCTACCAGCCTCCTAATAGAAATGGAATGGTATTCCTAGAATTCTGGGATATGAAATTAGTTATTTTTGTGTCAAATAATTGAACTGCAACTTCTGCTGAATTTCTTGAGAATGAACAAATCCAAGTTATCAAAATATCTTTTCCTTTTCACACTACTCTTCATGCATACTATTTGAAGAGGAGGACACTGTTGTTGAAAGATATGTTATTATTTTAGTTGGATTTTGCAAAAATAAAAAATAAATGACTGAAATTATACTTCCAGGAATGTAAATCCTTGGTTTTTCAGTTGGATTGAAAAAGGGTAACTAGTGCACAATCTTGGAGTTTACCTGTCAGACTAATCACTAAACCATGTTATAGCATTGTATAAAAGGTGGTTCTTTGTTGAGAAGTTTGACTGCATATTATTTTGTTAACTCTGAAACAACTGAAAGAAAATTATTGTATTTTGATGTACTTGAGTAATAAAATGCTCACTGAGTTGTGATATAATTATGTTATGTGATAATTTCTTTTAGGATAATGGCCTTTCCCCCCAAAAAAAACATCAATGAGTACATCCATTTATTCAACCTAGCTTTACTTTTTCATTGAAATTGAAGTGTGCGTCTAAATCATTTGATCCCGAAATCCATACATATAGTCAGTTTAAGGGTTCGATGGAAGGAAATAAACCCTTTGTATTGATCTGAGTTATTTTGTACTATAATCAGCAAATTACGTAAAATTGATGGAATTTGGAATTTATAGTATAACACTTATGTATCACTTCCTGTACGAATTAATTTTTTTGACAATAAAGTTTCATGTTGTTGTTTTTTATAAAAATAATTATATCTCAAGTTTTCGTGGTTGTTTTGCAATCTATACAAAACTAGAGCCCCTTCCATTGAAAGGAAAATGTTTGCCACATGGTTTTCTCCTTATTACATTGAGCCTGTAAATTTACAAGAATCTTTCGAATTTACATATTTATCATGCTTATCCCTGTCCATACGGTTAACTGGGAAACTACATATCTGCCACTGCACATGCTTCAAAATCAATAGGGACTTCATTCTAGACACCCTTTCAACTGTTTCACATTTGATACTTGTATAATGTTTCTTTTTTTTCTGTAATAACATGTTTAAATACATGCAGAAAAAAATCATATATTGACATGATTTCAACAAAAAAATAGACATTTTTGGTCAGCCATTTTGTTACAAGTGGGCCGTCGGGTTAATCGATAATAGCAGGAAAATCACTGAGTGTGCTGAAGTTTCAATTTGATAACACTCAAACCTATTTTTTTTTATCTTTATGGCAGCTTATTGAAGAGCTTTTTTAAAAACACTATACGTCTTGGATTCAAATTAATTTACTGCACTGTACTGTTGGAGTGAGAACATGTATCCCAGGCAAAGTTGAAGATCACATTATTAATATTGCGATTATATACATGTTCAACAGTTCATACATCATCAATATATCACAATATTTGCACTTTATACATGGTATATCATGTTATCGCTTGTTATCTGAAAATCTTTGTGTCAAGAGTGCTTGTTTGTTACAAGTCTTCTGCTGACATTTTTAACGGACTGGCAGGAATTCTAATCCTTTACACAAAAATAAAATAAGATGAGATGGGATTTTATAAACTGATACTTCTTGCAGGTAAGAATGTGTTTGTTTGGAGCAATCAAATTGTCTCTAGAACAATCAAATTTTACCACAGGTATTGGTGATTTTCACATAAACCAACAAGACACTTAAAAGCAACAGCGACAAAGACAATACAGTTTTACTGCAGTAAAGATATACTAAAAAACGGTTAACACATGCTTTTTAGTAACAAAAATCTAAATTTATCTGAAGTACATAAAAGTATTCAAAGGAATACTTTTTATGATAGTATATATACCATGTGCACTTTTCGGTGAAATCAAATCAAGTTTGTCTGTTGTCATGATAACCGTAACGGTAAGGACATTGTTGCGACAGGTTCATCAGGCATCACTTACCCCTTTATTCTATTTTCTTTTTCTATTTCCTTGAAAGAATATACTATAAGCGGGCCCAGGAATTTGTGCTAAGGGGGTAGGCGGGGGGGGGTGGGGCACAAATTAATCCCATATTTTACAAATCGTTGGGGGGGGGGGGTAACTACCTTTTTATAATTTCAATATTCACAACATAATGCAAGGACAGGGAATCAGGTGTACTACAGGCAATTAAATGTTATTGCAAGAAATTTGTTTAATGATAATTTGAATATATTAATAGTTAGCAACAAAAACAATACATGGACGTCCCTTTTTTTTTGATAAGGGGCACTGTGATGTTAAAGAGTGGGCAAATATAAAATTCTTATTTTGGCACAGAATATATGAAAGGCAGGCTATATGCATTATACTCGTTATATGGTTTAGCTATCTGTTTGATACTCGAACCTTCCACCCCCCATGTTTTCGGTGTTCTGCGCATTGGATTCTACCCAAGTGGATTCAATGTCAGGCTACGGTGCCATTTATCATAATGGTAAACCCTTATCAAATGATGAATCGAGACCGATTGCAAAGACAAAAAGGGTAAAAAATGTAACCATCAAATTTCAGACAGTATCCCTTAAAGTAACACTGTTAATTAGGTTAATTACGTTATTAATTACGTTTACTGTATAAAGTTCCCCCGACAATATTACTCTGTGAGCTAAGGAGGAGGGGGGGGGGGGGGCACTTACCACTTGTGCAGTATATACTTTTATTTCTTTTGTCTTCTAGCATGCTCACTGCATCTTCATATGTCGTACGGTAAGTAATTATATTGTTTCCTATTTCCTTATCATTTTTACATCTTCAACAACTTCTTTGACCAGGTTAGCAGATAATAAGCATAACCTGTTTTAACGAAAATAAAATGTTCTGACATTTACTAAAAATGCTTAACACTATAGCACAAGTCGCTGGAATTTTATCTTAAGGTCGAGACATGCAGTGTGGTCATACAATACAGTCTGATGAAGGATATCTGAAATCTCCAAATTATCCAAACAATTATAACCCTAATACAACATGTGAATATAGAATTGCAAGTAAATCAGGAGACAGAATACACTTTGATTGTGTGGAATTTGACCTTGAAAATTCCTCAAACTGCATAAAAGATGTTTTGGAGGTATGGTTTGCCATTAATATTATTCATTATAACCAATATGGTTTATATCAATTGTCGATGTTATTTGTGTTTTGGAAAGATCCAGCCAAGTACTTTTTCAGTTTGCCTGAAGTGATAGCTTAGGAGCATTTGCAATAACACATGAAACACATATTTGGGTTAGATTTAATTCGAATTTGAAGTTATCAGCTGGTAATGATATGATGAGTAATTTTTGTTTGTAGAAGATAATAGTTTCCTAAGGGCACAGCTATGGGGAGAAATTTACAAAATTATAAAAATGTTCCCCTATATTTTATTTTTACACCATGTTTTGATTTTATCGCAGCCTTAATAATCCATGAAAGATTAAGATTATGTAAAAAAAATCTGAGTCTAGCTCTAAACATGCTACCATAATTCATTTTGTTTTTTAATATGAAAAAATCGTGTCTTCAGCTCATTTTATTATTATCTTTTAGGTCATTGACTCACCTACAAGGCTCAGGCTGCAATCTTATTGTGGCTTTAAATTTGGTCTTGAGTTCTTAAGCTATTCTAATGATGTGATCTTGAGATTTAAGACTGATGACAGTACAGAAAAAAAAGGATTCAAATGTCATTGGATTGGTGAGAAAAAAGTCATATTCAATTTTCCCTATGCATGATGTTTTATAAAAGGAGGTTGGTTGGTGGGTTCTCCAGTTTGAAAGAGTTGGTATTGTCTGTTTTTAATTTAGAATCAGCAAAACTGAAAAGAAAAAGAAATTAAAATATTCAATATGCTTGTGATAAATCGAAAACTTTGGATCTTTCCGAGATGATTCTTCAGTAGATGGTCTGGTGAGAAGTGTGGGAACAGCTGTAATTATGGTCAACTGACCATGCCATCTCCCTTAAGAACTGGAGTATGCAAGTACATACACACGGCAGGAGACTTTTTATCTTCCGTCAACTATTTTTCGGGTTAGTTTTGTCCTCATATGGCTAGCTTTTCAAACCACTTGGTTCCACATCTCAAATTCTATTGTTCTGGAATTTGTTATGGTCAGTTCATTGACTATTTTTGTGTTTAGAGACCACTGAGGAGGGATATGACCTGCTGTGTTACAAATTTCCCACACTTCCTACCACAACACTTTGTCGGATAGTGACTATCATTACTCCGTTTGAAAAAGATCTTTAAGAGGTTTAAATGTTTTAAAGCAAGCCCATTTTGGAAAATTAAATCACAAAAAGTTAAAAGTGCACTTATTTACAATTCATTGATTAGATGAGTTTATAGCAATCTAAAACCATGTCTTATTTTTATTGCAAAAATAATATGATTTAGCATTATAAATATGTAGGAGTTGAATCTCCATAGCTAAAAGTATAACACTTTCACTCCAGCTTCTGGTCTAAAACTCCTGTAAAAACTTGGATAACTCTTATGTAGGCCTAATCACAGACTTGATTATATTTCTGCTATTTTTACTCATCCCTTATGGCATTTATGATAAATTTATGAATCTCAGCCACTACGACAGAGGATATGAAATGCGAAGAAAATATTGCAAAAGATGCTGGGGTTTTTACTTCCCCTGGATACCCCTATACCTATCCTAACAATGTGGATTGTGTCATGGGCATCACTGTCTCAGAAAAACCGATAGTTTTGAAATTCAATGTTTTTAAACTTGAGGAAACATCCAGATGCTTAGCAGATTATTTGGAGGTAGGTCAATACATCCATAGGGTGGCTACAAAGATTCATCATTTGCTTTTCTTCAGTCATACAAATTATATTTGCTGACATAAATAAAACTTATGTAACAGTATTCATTCCTGTGGCAGACATGACTTTTTTAACTTTTGTTCAGTATCACAATATTAAAGCATGTGACAAATTACAAACTGGTAGTTTGATGGGCCATGTCTGCTGTAGCTTTCTTTTAAGTGAAATGCAGCAGGAAAGGGCAAAGGTAACCAATTTTCAAATGATTGATAGCTTATGTACTCTTAATTTTTTGACTTATACAACCCTGTCGTCCAATTTGAAGGCATTTGGAATTTAATGTCTAGAATATGACAAAATAGACAGTCTGAGATGTGTGTTGCTTTTTGTTCTAATAGAAGAAATACATAAGTTTTGAATGATTTAGAAGATTTTGTGGTTGAATATTTTTTAGCTTTATGATGACATGAACGACAGGCCATTACACAAATATTGTGTCAATCCTAGAAAAGATATCACTGTTTCCACGAATCATCTATATGTCAGGTTTAGGACTGATGGTGTAGATACAGATCTAGGCTTCAACATTAGTTGGCAAGGTATTGCTTTTAATTTCAATACTAGGGATCGATGATGAATAAAATATTTATTCTTGATTGAATTAGAAAAATATTTTCAATTTTGTTAAAACGTTATTTGATGGTATATCATTACACAATGGATTCTGAGAGTTTAGGTGAGTATTTGAATCAATAAAGTGACTATAGTAACATTTGCAAAGACTGAACTCTTTGTCCTTATCTAGATATTAAAACTGACCTAAACTTCAGCACAAGTTTAAATGATTAGAACCACCAATAAAGATATGTTGTTAAATTCATGTCCTTATCATATTCTTGGAAACATATTACTGAAACATATTTTTCTTTTAGGGTCCAGTAAGACAGAGCAACCATCAGGTATGAACTATTTTTGAAACAAAAAGGTTTTGGCATATGAAACATACACAATTTTGGCATTTTTATTTCATTACAGGGGTTGGAGGGTTCTTTTTACTTTTTTTTTGACATGCACAAACAAAAAGATAATGTTGTGAACAATTCTAAGTCACAATATTTAAGCAATAAACATGCTGTAATTTTTTTTTTTCAAGTTTCAATGGAAGAAAAATTTAAAAAATATTGATTTTTAATTTTCACTATTTTGATGTTCTTTGAATTGTTAAATCAATTTAGCACACCCCCTTGATTTTACATTACATGATTGGATATAATCTCACTTAATGAAATGAAAAACAAAATCATATATATTTGAAATTCTGCAATTTACAAGGGCTTATATATTTATTTAAGTATTTTTTCCTCAATATTATGTATAGTTTAGTAGCAAGAACTCTTGTTCATTTACATAACGATTTTATCGTCCCAAATTAACTTGGATAGTTTAGTTGTTAGAACAGTTGGAATAGTGAATTCTGAGGTCGAATCCTGAGGTTGAAATCTCATGCTGAGCCAAGAGAATATTTTATGTCAATTGTTGCAATTTTAGATACCAGGTGATAAATATTTAATTTGAAAGAATAGCATAGTTACTACATATCAGATGACATCTTATTTCAGGTGGAGTGAGTACTCTAGGAATTGTCATAATTGCAGTTGTAGTTGCATATGGAATGTTTTTTGTTGGATTGTGTGCATATGGATCGCGTAAGTTGTAGAGTATAGTTTTGTAATGATGATTACAAAGAGAAATAATCTACACCATGCTTGCATTGATGTATTTTTAATAGTAAAATTCTCCCATTATTTCTCTTTCAAAGTTTGCTACATAAGCCTTTGAAACTTTTCCAGTGCAGACTATTTGGAAAGTAATAAGTAACACACTTTTTATTAATATGAGTGAAATCTTATTTATTTTGTAGATATTTTTTGGAAGCATGGAATATTGCCATTTTATTTCTGTAAACGAGCTCGTATTAAGGACGGTAACTATCAATGACCAAGGCTTCGATAATTACTAATATCTCTGTGGCCTTTTTTGACTTTCTTGTGGTCTAAGGTCCTAATGTTTACTCTTGAATTCTATATCTTATTTCCAACATGCATGTACATGTACATGTACATGACTTTATCCTTTAATAACAGTCAAATAAGTAGAGCATCTTAAGTATTCATTCAGAAAGTCTGAAAAGCAATCAATATCAATCATGCAAGAAAAGATATTTTTAGAGTTTCCGATATCAGTTAAAACTCCTTTTTTTGGCCTGATGGATATTAGGTGAAAGCTACTTATTGCTTTTAAAAACTGACAGCTATCAATGCTTGTGAGTACAAGTTTACTTTTAATTTTCAAAACTTACTTTGGGTAATAAATGTGATAAGAGTTAAAAAATATCGTTACATTTGCAGGCCCTACTAGTACACAACCACCAGCTGAAGATTTCTCTAATGGTAAGTATCATTAAGGGAGGATAAGGATCGTAGGATCATGTCTAATAATAATGTGAGAGAATTATATCCAAAGTTATAATTAGGATAATAAAACTATTTTGCATTTGCAGGAGGTGATATGCAATCCGAAACTCATGGTTCCCCTATTGGTAAGTATCATGAATTGGGACAAGGGCCTTAAAGCCACATTTGATAAAATACAGTAAAATTTGTTCAAAATTGTAATTTTCAAACTAAATTAAAATCCAAAGTTACAATTCTTTTTGCTGTAAGGCTTCACTTTTACAATATGTTTTATAATGTGTCTTAAAGTTATATTTTGAATAACAAAATTACTTTGCATTTGCAGGAAATGGTTGTCAACAACTAATTACAGTTTACCCTGATGGTAAGTATCCTTCAGGGGGGCATTCTACAAACTACACTCAAATAAATAAAAACAGTTTTTTTTCCTGTGAGCTTCACTTTTGAAATATATGTTAGAATGTGTCCAAAATAATACTCAGAATAACAAAAC
This sequence comes from Pharyngocirrus eroticus, assembly GCA_033118115.1. NCBI lineage: Eukaryota > Metazoa > Annelida > Polychaeta > Saccocirridae > Pharyngocirrus > Pharyngocirrus eroticus. The sequence goes on from JAVSBT010006681.1 coordinate 18,882, forward strand.
TACTTTGCATTTGCAGGAAATGGTTATCAACAACATACTCCAGGAAATCATAATGGTAAGTATAGGGGACATCAGGGCCTTGGAACCATTTTGGATAAGATACATAAAGCTTTGTACATAACTGTGATTTATAACAAGACTACTTTGCATTTGCAGGAAATGGTTATCAACAACATACTCCAGGAAATCATAATGGTAAGTATAGGAGACATCAGGGCATTGGAACCATTTTGGATAAGATACATAAAGCTATGTACATAACTGTAACAAGACTTAAATCTAAAAAAAAAGGTCTAAACTTATATTTGGAATGACAAAATTACGTTGCATTTGTAGGAAATGGTTTGCCTCTACAAACTCAAAATGGTAAGTATCCTTAAGGGGCATCAGGGTCTTGTTGGAGCCACTTTGGATAAGATTCATAAGGATATTTAAATAATAGCGATTTACAAACCAAACTTAAATTAAAAAGTATAAATTATTTGCCGTAGGGCTTCTAATTACAATCTGTGTTACAATGTTACCAAAGTTATATTTGGAATTACAAAATTACGTTGCATGTGCAAGAGGTGGTGTCAACAACCAACTCAAAATCATCTCACTGGTAAGTATAAGATTAAGGGTTCACAAGAGCCTTGCAGCAACTTTTGATA
>JAVSBT010006792.1:0-19528 GCA_033118115.1 Pharyngocirrus eroticus
TTACCTCATCCACCAATCATCAGAGAACCCCCCAGAAATGAGACGGTTTACATTGGACAGACTGCACAGTTTGAATGTGATATTCTGAGTGATACGCAGCCTTTTATCCAGTGGCTCAAACATTACAAGGATGAGAATGGGTCTTATTTTGATGCACCAGGTGGTTCACCCAATGTCATTTATGTCAAGGTAAATTCTTGAAAAAACATTCAAACTTGGTTGATTGTGTTGAAAAATGGGGATTTTACTTATCAATAGAACATTTTAAAACTCGGCATTGGTGGATAAAACAAAAATCAAATACATTAGACAGAATTCCAGGTGTTGTCGTACTTTTCCAATTGCAAGAAAATTTATTATGAGAGGATATGGATTTTTACTTTTAGATGGAGCCACTTGTAATTGTATCAGAAATATAACACACAATACAAATTCCAATCACAGAACCTTTGAATACAAGTATTTTTTTTACACAACTGACTGAAATTGTGATATTATATCCTTTGACGGCTTTTGATGTGGTGAAACATTAAGCTGTTCATTCCAGCTAAATGAACTAATTTCAAGACTCCAATCAAACAAATTAAACAGAATTGAAAGTCTTGCTTTATGTCCCTTATTTTTACATAGAATTTCTTTAGCACAATAAATGATAAGTTTGATCGTTTTTCAAAGTACTAAAAGAAGGGAAAATGCAGGTGTGGCTAGAAGTGATGGTTATCCATCTCTCTGTCACGTTGCATACATGTATATGATTTCTAACCTCTTTCAAAGAAAAGAGAGAAGTCCAAAGTTTATTTTGTAGTATTGACTCTTTTATAATATATTTTGTTTAAATTATTTTTCTCAAAAAATCTAACCTTTCAAATAAGTATTTAGTACTAGTAGAATTCATGCAATTATTGTTTTTGAAATTTACCACAATAATGATAATAGCATTACATGTACATTGCACCTGAATAAGATTGATTATCATTACCTAACATTTGGAGTATGTTGTTTACTGTGAAATGACTTTTTCATGAGAGATCTTGATGATATAATTCTTGGAAACTATTGAATTGAAAAATTGACAGTGATGTAGACACATCATGGTAATAACTGTCAAATGTTGGCTTAAAATGAGAACAAAATGAAAAGAGTTAACAAACCATTTTAGTCATCTGCCAATTTTGAATTGTTTTTCTACTTTTAATTATAAGGTTGATTTTATTGCAAATTATACTAAAGTGTTAACAACACCAGTTTAGATAATTAAAAAAAACATCATTCATACCTTTGTGAACAGCCAGCATTTAGATTGTATAATGAAGGGTGGCTAAAGAAATCTCATACTCATAGTCAGATTTGAGCACTGTACTTGGTAGTATATCGAGGGTTTCTCTTTATGCAACTTAACAAGTCCAAAATAAACCCACACCAAAATACTCTTGAATCATGGAGAGAAAATGAACAAAGTGTTATTTACCATCTTTTATAACTGATGTTCAAAGGGTCTATGTAATGTGTATGCAGGCTCTTGTTCAAACTAATTTGCTGCAAGGTGGCAGCACCAATCAATTGATTAAGAATTTAAAACAGAGGCTCAAAGTGAACACGTAAAAATAGTTCCTTTTTGATTTTACATTTTTTTTAGGATGAGGGTGATGAAAAAAATGTAAGTTTGAATGCGTTTTCTATGAGTGTTGTAATGTGTGTAGTAAGCATGTCTTCTAATGAATGTTGTAACCGCCACCTTTTTGACCTGTAACAAGGTTTTTTGCATGTACAGCTGAATGGAGAGACACGAAAATTATATATGTGAACAATAACAACAACTATAAAAAAAGTTTGGGTTTTTGTAGTTGACTATAAATCAAAACATTGTGTAGTTTTCATCGTTTGATGTGTGTATGACTTCGCTCCGTCCCCCAAATGTTCCTAAGTATTCACTACACCATGTCATCTGTAGATTATTATAGGTTTACAGTGATATGAATGACAGCCTAATTCAGGGGTGTACAGTTTCAGTTAAAAAGGAAATGCCCCCTTTTCTAGCATGAGAAAGATTGCGTTGTATTCATATAAAGCTGCTTCAATTGTTATACAGAATGCAGTCAACCTGTTTGCGGTTTCAGTAGGAGAAATTAACCTGTACCTTGCATGCAATAACATACATTTTGGTAGTGTGCTGTAGTGATCGGGAATGATTTACTTCCCTGTGAAGAAAGCATGAGAAAAAAATGCAAATTTCATCAAAAATTCACAAGACATACCATGCTATTGGGTTTTCCCATGTATAAGGCTTTTGATACAAAGTTTTGGAACTCTAGTAGACAAACAGAAATGTCATTGATCTGCATAATATGAAAATAATTAACCAATTCATTTTGAATTCGTGATAAAAGTTTTATGATTTTCCTGAACTAAACACTTTAAAAAATAAAAGAAAGAATTGTTTTAGATAAGGTACACTAGAATGACATTTTCATAAGAGATTCCCATATCTGTACCACATAAGATCATCACTCTTTTCTAGAAAATTTGAATTTTTGAGTAGTAAGATAAAGAAAGTTCTTCAGATATAGATTACTATACATTTGAAGTGACATGCTATCAAACGCTATCAAATTCCAATTTGAATTGAAGTCTCCCATCAACACTACATTCCCACATGACAAGTGGACATATTCATTTCATTCAATCTCTAAATAAAAAGTGTTTGAATAAAAAAGAGAAAAATACCTATGGAGTGTGTTTATAGAGTACAGGGACATTTTTATTGAGTTTAAAACCCCAATGTTTATAATCAGAATTACACAGATTCAGTGATGTTACTATGGTGCTTTGTATGAACACAGAAAGTGAAAGGACGACCTTCTGTTGACTTTAACCACAGTGCCCCCAAATTGTACCACCTATTTTAAGTATGGCACCACCTTTATCTGTATACCTCAGATAATTGTTTGTCAAATTCACCCCGTGCATCTGCTTGTGTTAAATTTTTTTTAGAAATATTTGGGGGGGGTGGGGGGGTTGAACATCAAATAGAAACCAATATAACTGCCAATACTTTACCCTTAAAACTTAATATTATCAACTCTATTGTAATATTGTTTTTGAGCTGTTTTTCATACTGATTTCCCACCTTTTTATCAAAATAGAATTTACCTATACCAAATGAAGCATGGTGTCAAAATTTGTTGATATGACAAAATACAATAGCTGTGTTATTGTTAAGCTTTTAGGCATAGATTCTAACTGTAAAAAAAAAGGAAGCACTGATGTAAAAGAATCTATTCCATAAACAACTTTGTATAAGGTACTCCATTATTGCTATACAGGATTTATGCAAAGTTAATCATATTGTCTGATTCACACATTCTCACACTTGGCAGAAAAACATTCTATCAATAGACAAAATGAGATTTGTTACGCTGTTAAAAAAGCGAAAGCCTTTCCTATTGTGAAAAAATTGAATATACTATAGGGGTTAAGAATGACATTAAATATTTAAAGGTGTTATATACAAAAAGAATAATAATAGAGTTCAGGTTACTGGTATTTGGGACTAGATAAGTGACAATAGATAATGCAACAATGAGAAGGAATTCTCCTGATGTCCATTGTAAATTAATAATTCGATTAAAAATTTGTAGTTTTCAAATGAAGAGAATTTATTTTGAATTTGCCTGGGAACCAAATCAAAATAGCAGGTGTGAAGAAGATCTTCAGATCTTATTTCAAATGTTAAAGGTCTTGATGTTTTCAGAGGCGTCCTCTTGTGTCAAAGTGTGAACATAACTTGCATGACTGTGTTAAAAAGAAAAAGTTTTAAAAGGCCATGATGAAAAGCATGTTTATTATGGTCAGATATTGTATACCTTTTATTTGTCTTTCGTTCTATCAAACTAGCCAATAAAAGTGCACAATAACTTTTCGATTTGTACTGAGATTTCTTTGATATAATCTTTTTAGAAATAAAACTGTGTCCCCCAACCTAACTTTTTTCTAGAAGCTTTGCTGTCAATCTGACAGCTTTGTCGACTGGACTGACAATGGGCGCAGGGACATTTTCTTGTTATGACTACTTTGATTTTGATGGCAATGCAAAAATGTTAATTTTTCACTAAATTGTTTTCTTATTTTTTCTAGGTGTCTGGTATTAATGTGAGTGAGCCACAGAGGCTGACTCTTGTCAATGTGACTATGGATGATGCTGGGTGGTACACATGTTTGGTTGGAAATGCCCATGGATATGATCATCTAAGTGCCTGGCTAACAGTCCTTGATCGTGAGTAAAAAAAATCATGTGTTACACAATACTATTTTGTATTTTTTTTGTCTCTTGTTTGTTGCAAAACAACTATGAGGCATACAAAAATAACAATGATAATTATCTGACTTTTTTACTTTTATTTTCTCTATTTTTATAGCCAATATCATAGAAGGCCAGCAGGTGTATGCTAACAATGAAACCACAAAGGTGACAATTGTGGCTGTGACAGTCGCTGGACTGATTGTTGTTGTGTTCATGATAGTATTTGTGATTGCTTTGCGAAAAAGACGCATTCCAAAGGCACAGGTCATAAAGAAGCGTGTGGTTGTAATGAGGTCTAATATCCTGTACGCAGACTCGTACAAAGACCAAAACTCCCAGAATTCCATGACACCTCTAGTGCCCCAAGTTCGCATTGAAGGAGGACGAAGCAGACTTTCTTCAGAACTGACTGCATTGACAGAATATGAAATACCACTTGATACAGAATGGGAAATATCCAGAGAAAGGTATACATAGACATTTTTTTCAAAATCCATAAACTGCATATCAAATTTAGTCCAGTTAATTAATGCAGAGATGCAATTGCTAATTTATTTATTTTTTAAAGTTCTAGTCATTGTGAGTTATACATGGGTTGATTTGCTAGTTGTACATCTGCACAGAATTTGTCACCACAAAGAGAGGAATTTTATATAACCATGGGAATTTGATCTCAAATCTCATTTTTTTTCAAATTTAGATTAACATTGGGAAAGCAGCTTGGAGAAGGTGCCTTTGGATTGGTAGTTGAAGCAGAAGCAATGGGACTCAGAGGAAAAAATCAGGGAGCCCTGACAGTGGCTGTCAAAATGTTAAAAGAGGGTGCCACTGATAGAGAGCTTACTGATTTGATTCAGGAAATGGAAGTCATGAAAATTATTGGATCACATATAAACATTATAAATCTACTGGGCTGCTGCACACAAATAGGTAAGTTATGATAGAGTTTGTATTTCCAACTAATCGTCACTGCATTGTATGAAATAAAAATGTATTATTGTCATTCAGAAAGTTTACTGATATTGGTGAATACTATTTCGTTCCTAGGTCCATTATATGTTGTTGTTGAATTTGCTCCGTATGGAAATCTAAGAGATTTTCTAAGAGAGAGGAGACCTCCAAATTCTGGGTATGAAAAACCAATAATGACGATGCTTGGCAGAAGACATATTGAAGACGTCACAGACCGACCTTTGACATATAAAGACTTGGTATCATTTGCATATCAAGTAGCTAGAGGCATGGAATATCTGGCATCAAGAATGGTGAGAGTTACATGATGAGTTGAATCATTCACTAAATAAAAAAGCAATTCATACTTATTTATCTGGGATAAGTCCCATTTTCTACAAAAGTAAATAGGAAAGGATCAATCCCAGAATTTTTTCAAGATTGGTCCAAACAGTGGGTTAAAGTAGCTCAAATTGAGACAGTTTCAAAGCAATTTGACTTAAGGGTGCCTAGAAATGTTGAGATTTAAGCCATTTCCTTAAGAACCATGCTAGCAGGTGCGTCTAAGGAAATTAAAGTCAATCGACCCCCTGCTTTGGAATAATGATGTGAAAATTAGTTATGTAGTTGTAGAAACTACTAAACTCGTCACTTCTGTGTTCAAAATATCAATGGAAAACATCACATTTAGTTTTTTCTTTCTTTTCAGTGCATCCATAGAGATCTGGCAGCAAGAAATGTCCTTGTTGCAGAAGATTATATTTTAAAAATTGCAGATTTTGGTCTGACGCGGAATATTCCCAACAATGATTATTATAAAAAGACAACAGATGTAAGTAGAAAAATCCTTTCTTGTTAAACTTCAATATTTTTAATTTTTCTTCTCTGATCAAACTATGGTATCTTAGTTATCTTGTCTAGACTGTTTACTTATGCATTGTTCTTTGTTCCTCTTAGGGGCGGTTACCAGTCAAATGGATGGCACCAGAAGCCCTTTTTGACAGAAAGTACACAGCAAAGTCAGATGTGTAAGTATATGTTGTTGATGAACAAAGTGCAAACTACGGAACAGATAGACATTTTTGAATGTGTTGTCCCATATGGAAATGTGTTTACTAAATATTAGATGATAATTTTGTTTTATTTTCATTACTAAAAGCTACAAGAGATTTTAACAGTTTTATTCATTTCCCTTATTTCAGCTGGTCTTATGGTGTCTTGTTATGGGAGATCTTCACACTAGGTGGCAATCCATACCCATCTACACCTGTGGAACATTTGTTCGAAATTTTACGTGCTGGTCACAGAATGGAACAACCACCCTACTGCACACCGGAAATGTAAGAAGTTTTTTTTGAGAAAAAGTGATATCTAAGTAACTATATCATTTCAACAAAAATCTTAGTGATTTGGTTCTATTACAAAATCCTTAGTTCCATCTTATTTGAATATATTTCAATGAATTTATTGTGTGTTTTTTCCTTCAGGTATCACCTTATGAAACAGTGCTGGGAAGAGAATCCAAATTTTCGGCCGTCCTTCTCTGAACTAGTACACAGCCTTGACAGGATCCTAACGTTATCGTCTCCAGAGGTAAGTCCAGGTGTCTGTGGGGTTGCTATGTGCTTAATGTCATCTTGGCTTTTTTATACAGAAAAAAAGAGAAAGTAGAACAATGGGAAGGAAAATTACAAATAAATTTACAGTTATTTCTAATGCCCACTAAATTTGATATTCTATGATGGTACGTTCCTTCAGAAATAGCATTTTTATGATATCAACTGTGTCTTTATAGCTCAAATTTCATAATGACATCATATTAATGGGGGAGATAGTTAGAATATTTTTCTTAATTATTAAGTGAAACATGTTTAGTCTAAAATTGGATGGCAGTTGAAATATTAGCTTTCTATTAAACAAGACCTTTCACCTCTTGCAGGTATCATACAACAATTACGATACATATAACAAACATATGTAAAGTTGGCTGTAATTATATTTTTTGCTGAATATTTTCTAGAATGCTAGTAATTTGATATGATTGATGACGTTCCTTGCATGAAAAAATAATTGACTTTTAAAAAGACGTGCTTGGGTACTTTATTTATGAAAATACTCTTTAACCATTTTACTGTAGAAAAAATATATATTTGAAGTTGATTACTGATATTTCATAACCTTCTAAAGAAGCAAATGTTTTTGAACATCTTGGCATGGAGTAATCTAGTTGTGATTTTGTTTTTTAATAATGATGATGAGGGATTTTTATCTTTATGAAGCAAAACTAAATGTCTTTTATATCTAGAAATATTTTGTTGTAAACTGAATGATTGTAGATCAAAGTTTTATGAACTTTGAATGAAACTTGAGATTTAAAAAAAAAAGAAAATGGATATTGTGCACACTTTGACTCCTTCTTTCTCTTTCTAAAAGCCTATTATATATAGCTGGGATGACGTTAATCACATTTTTTTCCTGATAAAATGTTTGTTATTTTGACTGCATGCTTATGTGCGTCAATCAAAGACTTTCTCAGAGTAGTGATTTCCTATTAGTTCTCAGATGGATTGTTTTGTGTCAGTAACAAATATGCCTTCACTATTACTAGAAAGAAGTGGAAATTGTAATATTGCTTCATCAAATCTACCCAAAAAATATGTTGCTTGATCATTTTGCTAGAAAGTAATTTTGTAATTATCGGCAACAATATAATATTTGTCTAAAATGTTTTGTGGTTTATTTTTATTTTCTCATAGAATATGACATTAAAGATTCATGCACATATTGTATATTAGATATAATTTGTTAAGATAGAGGGTAAAAGCTATATATGCAAACTTAATTTTTGTAGCACTGGCTGTATCTTATGTGTATCTTGATTTATTTATTATCTAAAAGATTCTTCCAACTTTCACTAAAATAAGGAACTTTTTATCTTTCAGGAGTATCTTGACCTAGATCCGATTGAGAGTCCAGTAAGTTCAGCAATTTCAGAACAAGACAGTCAGTATTCATCAATGTCAGTCAGTAGTGCTGAAAGCCAAAGAAGCATAATGGAATTGGCAGAATCTTTAGTGTAAGCTGTAGACACCAGGGGGCCAAGAAATGCTTTGTTACACGTCGCCTCTCAGACAAATAGAGACTTTATGAAAGGTTGAACATTGTGACAGCCGCATAGACAATTATTGGTGCTTTATTGGAGTCTTAGAAAGATGCTACTTTTGTACTGTAGCGGCAGATACACTTAGTAGTTATATCTACGCATTACGAGCCAGCAGGGTTATTTTAATGTTAGCACAAGCTATTTTCTCGATCTTTAAAGATTTAGAGAGAAGAGATCCCTTTGATGTGTTCATTTATTTTCTTATAAATTTTAGTATAAGGATAAAACAGTAACTGCAGAATGAATGATGTGTTCACAAAAAAATGATCAGGTGTTAAAAATTCAACAGAGTCTTTAAGAAAAGTTTTTTTTGAAAGGAATATGATCTCCTGAGTAACAAGGACTTTGGTCACTGACATGTTTTATTGCATTATTTCATGGGGTAACATGTTCATTTATACAGAGGATGGGGGTTCATGATAAGGCAGCTTTCTAGGGATAGAAATTTATAAAAATCTCTTGACACATCGCTTGGAGTTCAAGGCCACAAATTTGAATTTAGTCAGAAACCGATGGTTTTGAAATTATGTAGTAATCATTAGGAAATCAGAATTAAATTACTCTTAAGAAATCGTGGCAGTTCAGTAAAACTACGAATTAGATGCATAATGATGTTACAAATCAACGTTGGTAAGTGTTGTTATTTAGTTAGAGGAAGACTTTATGCTCAAAAGAAAATGACAATGAAAAGTCTAAATGGCTTTGGTTAATCGTTGTCTTGTTCATGCTTTGGTGCTGTTAGATTTATATTTCATTCCTTTATTAATGTTTGTGTATATACAGTAAGTAATTCTGGTTGGATAATTTGTTAAATGTTTTTTCTTGAATAAGACCTGCCAAATTTTCGTTTAAATCAAGATTCAAATTGATGAGAATTGTTAGGGGTTTATTTCATATAAATTTTAAAAAAAAGGTGCCTTTTGATGTTAAAAATAAAGAACTCTAGCTCAGTGTATATTTGAAAGATCTGGTAAGAAACCAAAAGCTTTTTGATAATTATTTTTGAAGAGGTATAGCTAGATATATAGCTTTATGATTTTACTAAAGGTTCATGATAGTAGGCAATGAGTTTCTACAATTTTGGATGTATTCTAATTGTTAAGAAGTATATTTTTATGAATGACTAAAAATGATGTTTGTAATGATCATGGTCTGAAATTATCACTTGACAAGAAGTTACGTCCATGTGTAGCTAATGCACTGTTAGAATTGGGGGGGAAATAGAAACGAAATATTTCAAAAAATTGTTTTTTAAAGGAGGGGGGTGTAAGTGCCTTTTTCTATTTTGAAAACTAGAATTAGAAGCAGATATGAAATTAAAACGGATTTTTTTAGTAGAAGAAAATATCTACTATGAAGCATTATTGAATATGAACAAAGCCTGTTCCTTATAAAGTAGTTAAACCTGCTTCCAAAGCTGATAAACTTGAATGATTTTTTTAAAAACTGTAAGTTGAGTTTTAGTGGCATTCCCAACTGTTAAAAAGTTTACGCCTTGATCAGTGTAAAACAATTCATCCTATGTTATTGTTTTTATTAATGATAGCCTTTATTAAGCATTAATTGAATGGGACCAGTTGATGTGGCTGCGTGTTCACAGTCTTGTTTTTGTATGAAAACTAGTCAGTTGTCACATGTGTTCTTTATTATCAAGAGACTTTGCACAAAGAAGTTGCAAGAATAATGTCTCTGCCTTACCAATATCAAAATAATCTCAGCCCAATTTGTGTTCAGAATTAAACATTTTGTGTAGGGTCTGATATTTGATAATTATATTTCTACCATTTTTTAGAGTTGTTCCATTTTGGCAGACTCCAGAATTAATAAAGGGTTTTGTATCACATAGCTAAATTGAAAAACATTAAAAAATGTACCCATGTAAATATCAATAGCATCTCCAGTCTCTGGTTTCACATCATCATTAGTTTCATAATTGTCATTTTTCATTCATTTATTATATTCGTATCAAGATGAATCACTTGAATTTATTATTACATCACATTCTGACAATAATTTTGGACAAACGTTTACATTCAAGACCTAGTATTTGGAAACAAAAGTATTTTCAGGTCTTAAACTTTCTTTTATATATTATTTGAAGAGGTCCTTGAAGAAGCTGGAAAACTTCAAGGACTTCGACAGAAGTTGAAGAAAAGAGTGTTAACGCTAACAGAACAGCTTCTTCTTTGTGAAGTCAAATATTGTCCAAAGTTGTGTACTCAGTATTGTTGAAAAAAGAGAGTAATTTATTGTAATAGGTTTTTATTATGATATATACAATGAATATAATGAGATTTTGTTTTAATTTATTGGTATATTATATATGATTAACTGTGTAGAATAAAAATACAGTTCAACACTTTGCATAATCGTTTTTGAACTTACGTCGTTTATTGATTTGAATAGTTTACGTAATGCTATATCATAGGTTAACAAGTAATTATACTGCATAGTGTTACAGTAAACATAGCAGAATATTCAATTCAAATTCAGAGGTAATGAAATGGAAGAAATTGTCAATCAAACTCAGTTCAATCATTTTTTTTGATAAAATTGTATGAAAGTGAAGGTTTAAAAGAGAGTTTCTTCACATTTTTCAAAAGGAGTAAAATACCAGAATCCAGAGTTTGTGTTTTTAATTCTGTAGATCTTTGGTGATTGTATATTTTCAATGTTCTTGTACAGTTGTAATTATGTAAATTAGAAATAAATTGTGATACATGTTCCAATTATACTTATTCTTGTTTGTTTTTGTCATTTTACATCCCCAAGACAATTTAACAGGAAATAATGCAAAGGAATTCCAGATTGTTTTCTAGTTTCTGGAAAGCAAAAGTTTTAAATTGTAGAATTATTTTTCAGAAAGTAGCTTGTGGCAGTCATGGATTTTATATGAACATACCTTTCAAGTTCTTTCATGATTTGTTGCCTAATTTTGATATAGATGCAAGATTTTGAAAAAAATATTAAAATGTATAAATCTCGTAGCCCAATTCATTAACGGACCATCAAATCAAGTTGGAACAACCAAGACCTCTACTCTAGCTCTGTTGTTATTGATATGAAAGCAATAAATTTAGATTCATGTTTTTGTACAAGAACTTTTATTCTTTTAAAAAATGTGCAATACAGTTACATTTATTTATATACAGAAGTGTTTAAATTCGACAGTTGTAAAGAAACATGGATTGAATTATCTTTCTTGTAAAATGAATTTTTTACAAATATTAATCTACTTAAAAACATGAAAATAATCAGCTGTTCAACGAATACTGAAATGAAATATACATGAGAAAATTAAACTACACCACAACCATTTGCAGTCCTTTCGTAACATCTAAATAATATACTTTGAGGACCTTTTTTTTCTAATCATAAAACCTTGCATCCAAGTAACTGTTCACACTCCCAAGTATCCCAGACTAACATTTTTTTGTGTGTGTTATTGTGACAGCAATACTTGTGGCTTTAAAAGTTTTGTGACATTTCTACTTATATTGGTATAATAATTAATATCTATATTTCAATTATTTTGTTAATAATAATTATGCCGCTGTCTCTGTTTTAACATGATTTGATTGTAAGTTATCAATTGTTTAAAATATTTCCTGAAGTCTCTGCCAGACACAATAAGGGTATATCAATAATATGTTGTTCTATCATGTAAAGTTAATTAAGTATTCATTCTAAATTTTTTAATAATACAAACATTTGTTCACATTAATGTACAGTTTTAAAAATACTGTCAAATTCTACCCTTCTGCAGACTATTACACTGACTAGGAATTCATCCTGGTTAACAACTCTCATATAGCATTTATATTACATTAAAAATATTCAAATATGAAATATGGATTTCCTTTTGTGAACATTTCAGATGTAAAATCATAAATAAATCACTTGTTTTTAGTAACTCTGTGCTAAGTCTTGATTAAAAAAAGAAATTAAACATTTTTCTTCTAAAATTTCACAATCTTCTTTTCTATCACTAGTACAACAGTAAACTGCTTTCTTTTCTACACTCTTTCCACTTTTTTGTTAGCTAAATCCTAAACAGAGAAACTGTTGCATTCATTTTATATAACTCAGTAAAAGAATTGTTTCAAAAACACCAATGAACTGTAAAACCGGATAACCAAGTATCACTAAGTAAAACATGACCTTAAATGTGGACATTTCATCTTTGATTAATTTGAGACTTTTCTTGAACGATTGATCGTAAAACATCCTGATTATAGTTAACATGACAGTTAAAAACACACCTCCAACCTTTTTGATCCCATCTGTAAAACATAATGCATAACTTTGACTTAGATTTATAACCCATGATAGAATCTTAAATCAATTTTTGAAACATTATGTGAATATGAACCAGCATAAATTGCAAATAATTCATTATTTCAAAAATAAGCACAAAGTTCAATTTGAATTCACATTTTCTTTTTCCTTTTGCTGCAAATGCCTATAATATTTCTGAGGTACCAATAATTAATCTGTAAAACTCATCAATTTTCTACTAAGGGGGGATGAGGGTCCAATTGTTTTTATCTACATGTACTAGCATATGTCCCAAATTATCATTTTCAATTTAAAATATTAATGCTAGGAGAGTATAGCCAAAATATATACTTTCATTGCATTTTTGTTGCTATTGAAAATTTTAATTTGGGACATTATGCTCATGCATATATAAAAAAAATCAATTAGACCCCCCCCCCCTTTAAACTAGAGGTTTACATTGGACTCAATCATGTCTGATTCATACTTTCTTGCGGTGGGATTGCTCTAACATTGAATCCCCCCCCATATGATAAGTTGTAATTGTAAAGTTACTGAATCTACAAATTTTGACATACATAGTTTGATTTGGACTAGACTTAGACAAAACCCTCTGAACAGGGTCAACATCATAAATAGGTAGAGCTAGGATTATTGTTTTATATAATATGCTCAAATACACTAAGTTTACACTGTATACAACCTAAATAAATGCCTAGAAAAAGAAATAAATACAACATTGTACAGTTTGCCTTCTTATTTTAACTGAAGTAAACTCAGTAACATTTGCATATTTCTTTGCCACCCTTGGGCAACTGATCATTAATATAAAAACACCAGTATTTTCAACAATTTCAACAAATCAAGCCATGTTGTAGATATAAATAGACCGTCTTCATAATATGTATATACATTTATTATCATTCAATTGCTTCCTACTCAGAACTTCAGATGCTAGACAAGGATACAGATTTAAACATTTGACCTTAAAAAGAATTATGCTTTAAAACTTCAAATAGTCATCTATCTGAATATTCAACTGATAATCTAATAAATTAATTGCTTCCTTTTTTAATCAATACATTGATTGACAGGTCATATAATAGCTCTAATATTTTCGTACCAAGATGAAAAGACTAGATGTAGAAGGTATGTACAAAAATTCAAAACCCACTCATTCAAAACAATTTGGATATCATTTTGTTTGATTTCGTTTTCTGTTTTAACATCCATTTGGTTTGTTTATTCTTTTTAGATAGGTAGGCGAGAATTTCTATAAATGAACATATTATTCACTATGACGGTATTGTGACATTGTGTTGTCTTCTGGTGGCCAATTATAATTCAATATATAGCCTTAACTCTACAAAGAGTGAAAAAGTCCATAAAATATCATCATAAATTGGCTATAGCATTTGCTAAAGATTTAAAATGTCCAAATAAGCTGTGGAACACATTTATCAATAAGTTGATTTTGGCAGTTGGAATTTTTTGATTCAATTTTGACATCAGAGATTCTGGGACAAAAACTTTTATAAAATCTTAGAGATTCTATACAGATCTATCATCTCTGTTATAAATATAAACAATAACTGACCAGACATAGATCTAACCCTGAATCAATCAAATAGTATAACATTTAACATGTACTTTCATGTCTGTGAAGTCCAATTTTTTTTCAGTATTAAATTTGCACCCTTCACAATGATTCATATCCCACCAGAGTGCGACAATAAAATTAAGGAAACATTTATGAATCGAAAGAAATTTTTCGGACAAAATGTCTGACATTTCCAGCTCCATATCTTTTTCAAACACAGACACAAGACATCATATCAAAAATGGCTGACTGTACAAATTCTTCATAGCTACATGAAATGTGTAATTTTAAACTTATTCTATACTGAAGTCTCTCTGAACACTCTAACTGATGTTCCATTTTGCCGCACATGGATATATTTTGTGGAGTCTACTTCTGTGATCTTGATTTGACGATTATGTGACTTATCCTCTGCTGATTCTGCACCGAGCAAAACTTCCTTTTTGAGAGCTGTGCGAATAGAAATAGAAAACAGAAAAAAAATTAACTCAAAGTTTGTAACATTGCTACATACTTCTATACAAAGGACTTTCCACTTGCGTTCTTCCCTCTTATGAACCTACAAACTGAAATAAATCAAATGATAAAACTTAATCCTAATATACACTTTGTGTATTCACATGTCCTGCTTCTGGGAATTATGTCCACTTTGGTTCAGCACTATATAGTTCAAGGCAACATGAGTACATGTATACACTAAATGACTGTTTTCATTATAGATTTTCAGAGATTTTTATAAATATACATGTATAAAGAAAGCTTATCATGTGTGTCTATTTTGAGATTTTACAAGCATTTTAAAATTTGTTAAATACGGCAGAATATTTTCTAAATTCGTTTACACATAAATGCATGCAAATTGAAAAAAAAAGAGAGAAAGGAGATCTGTTACAGCTGGAACACACTTGTTATTAATTCAGTTTAATTGACAACCAAGATTCAGCTTTAAAAATTAAATTTTTATTGTGATCAGTCGTCACTTTTATGAATATGTCGAAGAGTTGAATTTTTACTTAAAGCAGTAACATCTTTCAGACAAGTTGCTTTAAGAGTGCTGGTAAACAAGATAGGGAAGCAGTATACCATCTCACCCCTCCCCCCATATTGTTGTTGCTATAATATTTCACTTAAATTTCACTTTAAAAACAACCATTATTTCTCCAGAAAAAAATGATAGCCAATTATGTACTTTATAAAGCAGCATTATATTAACTGAATGTAACAACAGTGAGTTCTCCCATTCAAAGAAAAATATCAGAATATTGATATCATGCATTCTAATTCCAAGACTAAGGCTGAAAAAAATAAAAGGAACACAACCCCATTCAAAATCTCTGAACAAATGTTTGAAAGAAAAAAGAGAGGAACAAAAATTAATATATCAAAAAGATTTGAAGTAGCAAAAAGCTACTAAATGCTATCAAGAAAATGAATAAGAAAGTACACAACCTAAGAGTGGAAAAAATATCATCACTGAATTTTAAGTCAAATTATAAGATAAAAATTATTCTACATTTCAGATTCGTGTTTTTTTTATCAAAAATTGCTTACTGAACTTCCACAAAATGTTTGCAAATGTTTTTTGTTTTTATATAATTGCCCTAGAATCAATAAAATCAAAATAGGTTATGGGGTTTAAGATGAGTATGGATTTTTAAAGTCATTATTTTGGAGGGATAAGGAAAATGAATTCTTTTATGGTGCTAAAATTTCACTTCAAATTGATGAGCCAATTCATTGAAAAGCATGTGCTTGTTTTGAAAGCCAAATGTGGAAAAAAATCTATGTACCAAAAGAAAGTTAAATCATATTTTCTGAAATCCTTCACCCACAAAGATGGATAAAAAGGGAAAGGAAAATCAGTCTCCAATAAATATTTTTACAGTCATACCTATTTTTTTACTGAAGAATCTGAAAATAAAAGCATCAACGTTTTAAAACTAGAAGACATCTAAGGGGGTAACTAATGTCAAACTTTAAAAATACATAAATTATCGTCTATCAATTATTTAAGTGGTTCAATCTAATATGCTGCTCCTGTTTTATTTTTCAGTGTGAAATAAGTACTAAGATAAAGGCCATGCAAGAAACAAAATTGAGATTTAAAAAACGAAAAAACAATCTTCACAAAGTCATGACTACTTCATTCAACAGAAAACAACGCCAAGAGAAATATAAAACTATCATCAAAAAACTAAACAGTTAAACCAAAGGTTATTTAATCAGTTATCTCCATAAAGCCATAGTGTTTCATTTGATTTTATAAAGGGTATTGGGTATGATTTCAATAGTTCAGATTTGCTGAAATTGTTGGTACAATCAAGTGATTAATTAATGCAAATAAGCGCTATCCAGCAAGACATATATGTTTTTCTTTCATAGATCTTTGATTTGTTGTCAACATGGGCAGAAGCACAGGGGAATGTAAATTCACAGTTGATTTGTAAGCTGATAAAAGTTTTTCTCTAAGATATTCTTCCTCAGATTGTCAGAGCAGATCACGTATATAACGTCGATTCCTCAGTCTTTTGCATATAGGCTCCAATCCCTTATCTCCTCCTTTCAGTTGCAGTTCTTCCATCTGGTGTCATATCATAGTGAATCAGTATAACAAAGATGTAACATGCACAACAAAGGTCCTGTTTTACTTTGTAAGATGACAAGTTTAAAAAGCACCTTTTACCAAAAAGACTACAGGGTCATAAATAAGAACCAAATAAAGGTTAGGCCATTCCAAATTGATTTGATGATAGATGGATATTTTGGTGAATTTTCTTTTTCTCCATGTAAAGACATCACTTGGTCTTTTATGTAGAAACAACAGAAAGGAGTGAGGTGCTACTTATTTCAAGGAAATTTTAAAGAATGTGGTATATTGTTAAAAAAATCTCTATATAGTTCTTTATTTCTAACTGAAAATGTATATTTACAAGCCTAGGGAGATTTTTACTTGATTTTGTTGTCTAAATTTGACAAAAAAGCAACATTTTGAGAAAAAAGTAATTATCAATCACAAATAAAATGGGTTGGTCTCATCCATCAACCAACTAATCAATTTGGAATGGCCTTTATAAAATATTTCTTATACTTTTTCTAGTAGTACACCCAAACCAAAATGCAAGCTTGCTGCGAGCTCGTAATTGGAACCTCGCGGCGAGCTAGTAATTGGAACCTTGCGGCAAGCTTGCTGCAATCATTATCAGCCTTTGCAAGCTTGCCGTAAGCTTGCCGCGAGGTTCCAATTACGAGCTTGCCGCGAGGTTCCAATGTATGAAAATACTTGCGAGCTTCTGCAAGCTTACGGTAAGCATTATCAGCCTCTGCAAGCTTACCTCAAGCTTGCCGCAAGCATGCGGCAAGCTTGCAGCAAGCATTCATTTTGGTTTGGGCAGTAGGATCGAGGATCGAGAAAGAAGTAATTTTCAATAATATTCTACTATGGGAGTAGCAACATTTAAAACAAATTTATAAAAAATCATAAATCACTTGTCACCTTAAATAGGTTGTTTGTAAATCAAAGTAAAACATGATTTTGTTGTGAAATGTATGAGATAGAAGTCAAAATGTGAATGTGACAAAAAGATAATCAAGATGCAATATTTTAGTGAAAGTGACTAGCAACAATACAATATATTCTTCAAAAAAATGTCATTTTCCGATCATTTGTAGAGCTATCATAAAATATTCCTGAAGCAAACGTTTTGGTCGATATCTAGAAGTAAAAAGTAGTTGAATGATCAAATAATTGTACAATCCTATTTTAAAGAGTATTTAGTATTGTTGCTGCTAATATCAATAAACAGTAAAACTCCATTCCTGAAAAAAAAACTAACATCAAAAAAATAATGCAGAAGAGTGCTTAAACTTCAAACTGAAAGCAAATCAAAGACATTTTTTATCAATTTAGTGAGAAACAAACCAAAGAAAGAATGAAGCCAAACATAAGGCCATTCAAAAATTGATATGTTGGTCAACGGATACTTTGACATCAAAATGTTGCCTGGCAAGCCTACTTTATTTTTTATTTTTATCTCTACTTTAATCAGACGACACTAATTGGCCATGTACATCACTATGCAAGGAATGGGATATTCCATAGCTTGTATTGCTCATATAGTCTCCATATTTCTCGACAAAAATGTATAATTACAAGCCTACAAAGTGTTTACTTGGTTTTGTTGCCTAAATTTGGTGTAATATTTTGATTGTTTTTTCTAGAAAAAAAAAGCCAGGCCGCGCATCCACTGACCAAATAGAATTTTGGAAAGGCCTTATCTGATAGAATTGTAAAGATTTTTATACAAACAATCTATAAAACCTTTACACAGTCAAGTAGTATGAAAGACTAAAAATTCAAGTAGGTTTTAAACTTGTAAATTTTCTTGCATTATAAATGGCACATATTTGTAAAATAAAAGCTTTTTTGAAATATCACATGTTTAAGCATTTGGTAAGTATTGTTAGTCATTTCATATGTAGGGAAGGACTAATGGCACATCACATGAACCAATCAAAATCAATGCAAAATAAAACAAAAATAACAAAATAAAATAAAACCATCCAAGTAAGAAAAATTGAAAAATATGTACAAGATATTTGAAAATATTTATACTCCATACTCTATCAAAAACAAAAATACCCATCAAGCAGTTGTTGTTTAATCCAACATTTTAAATAATAAGAAATTCTCAGTTCTTCTTTTTACTAAACCTTTATCTAATAATCATAGTCATTACTTTTGAATTAATAAAAGTCTACTTGGTGGGTACTGGTATCTTATGAAGTTTGAAAATGATTGTTACTGTAGCAGATTAAAAAACTGTGTTTGAAACTTCTTAGCTGCATTATTTTTATTATTTTTACCGCAGATTCTTTCAATTATGGACTTGCTTTTTTTGGTCAACATCACAATCAATTTCAAACTTCACATGCAGCATTATGCTCCATTCTACAATTCTGAGGTGTAAAGAGAAATCTGCCAATCTCGATCATTCAAACAGTAGATATATTTGATTTTTTAAATTTCCTAATACAAAATATTCAAACAATTAAAAGTTTAGTTTTTAACTAAATAATAAGGAAACATGGTCTTTATCAAATTTACATTCTATAAAACGTATCTATAAAACTGTCATCACCAGTATCAGACCAAAATACAATTACCGTATTTGTTCGAATTGCCGCCCCTGTTCGAATAGCCGCCGGTTCGAATAAGCGCCCCCCTAATAGACCCTTC
>JAVSBT010006903.1:0-19527 GCA_033118115.1 Pharyngocirrus eroticus
GATCAATTGCACAATTTTTGATAAAGTTATTAACAAATGAAAAAGCGATGCAAAGCAAATTTTGAGTAGTATATATAAATGATTGTATAAAGGGTAAGTGTACTTATTTTAATTGAATAATTTTCTTAACCTGGTTACATATAACTTCATTCAGTCCCTTTGAATCATTTTTTTCAGCTTGAAGGTAACAATAAGATGACACCACTTTATCTGGCAATCCTTCATGGTCAAGGGAAAATCGTAGAAAGGTTGATAAAGAAAAGTGTACAACTGATACGTAACAAGGAAGATTGGTGTAGATTTCTTAATCTTGCATGCAAAGTTAGTTGTCTGAAGGTAGTTAAACTGCTCCTCCAAAAAGGGCCAGATGCAAAAAAACAAGTGCAAGTATGTTTCATCTTTATAATTGTTTCATATCAATTTTGTAATCTTTAGATAAAGCTTTTCAATAAAGTTGAGGCCTATTTGATAGAAGGCAACTGAATTTTTACATAGCATTATAAAATCTTGATTGAATTTGATTGTTAATCCTATAGGTTATTCAAGTGTAAACAAATTGGTTTGAGCAGGGTTATTGGAAATTTAAAAAATAAAAAAATTCTTCACTTAAAAAATAAACAATGTGTATCTTTTTTTTTAGGGGTCATATAAACCTCTCTTGTCGGCCGTGGAAACGGGAAATGCCAAGATAGCAAAACTTTTAATAGTTAAAGGTAATATTAGATAAAAACAGTGAAAAGGGCCGGGGAAACATAATTATGTTAGATTTATGAAAAAGGACCTTTTAAATATACTGCTAATTAGTAATAACCACTATAGTTTAGTATATTCAAGTGATTAAAATATTCAAGTAATTTGTTCAAAAATGCAGAACATTTCACAAATAGTTTCTGTTGAAATCTTATAGGTGCTGATGTGAACAAACCAGATAAAGATGATCAGAGTATTCAGAGGCCTCTTCATTTAGCAGCAAAATTTGGTGATGGAAAAATTGTAGAACTTTTGATAGCGAATGATGCTACCATTGATGAAGTAGACGCTAACAAAGAGACACCACTGCATAAAGCTGCTGCTTTTGGAAAAAAGGATATTGTTACAAAACTCTTAAAGATGTGGGTTGTTATTAAAAGCTTCTGTATGGTGATAAGGTTGAAAATAAATTTTGAAGTATGAAAATCCATTCAATGGTTACAAAGATATTTTTTCAGTAAAAAAAGGGTAATTTTGATCATTTTTTTCAGTAAATTTTTTTTCAATTGTTATTATTATTATTATTATTTTTTTTACCAGAATTCCTTAAATATTTGCTTTATATATAACATATCCAAATTTGGTAATTTTATCTGCAGTAATAAAGGAAAAAATCCTGAGGCGTTGCGGGGTCGTCTTAAGCAGATTGTTGGAAAGCCTAGTGGAATCAATGGGGGGGGGGGAGGTTTTCTTTTTTTGAGGGTCATTTGAATGGAAATGGAAAAGAGTTTGTTATTAAACTAAAGAAAGCAATTGTAAATGTTGTAAAGCTTTTCATCACCTGATGACTGAAACATGATGTACTTTTGCTTTAATCTAGGGGAGCTGATCTCTATAAAAGGAATAAGGACAATTTTAGCCCATTTCTTATGGCCGCTGCCAATGGACACCAGAAAACCTTGACCGAACTCATAAAATTTGGGGCCAATATCAATGACTGGAACAACAAAGAGGAAAATGCAGCCTCCTTGGCTGCTAGAAAAGATCACTTTGACATTTTAAAGGTTATCTATGTTCACATTATCATTTGCACAACATTCATTTCAGGAACTAATTGTTTTGAAAAGAATATCGTAATTTACTGCTATGTTCTTGTATGATTGTGATATAAGTGTTTTTATATTGCTGTTTGGTAGTTCATTATTTTCCTTTTTGATTGGTGGTTATGCTATATAAATTCATCATCCTTCCGTATGTATGCAAGCATTAGAAAATCCTGCATCCATCAATCCACGCATCAATTCCTGCATCCATTAAAATCCATCCATCTTTCCTACCATCCATCCATCTATATATAAACCCATCTATCAATCAAACTTCAATGTACTTATAAATCTATATACTAGCTAGTTATTAGATACTCGAAACAATCATTTAAGTGCCTTCAACTTTTTATAATTTTAAGGATGACAAGAAAAATAATCTTTTTGAACATGTTGATAGCTTGTAAGGTATAATCTAATTATAAGGTGTTATAGATTCAATATTTTTTTCGCAAAAAGAGTATTGTTTGCATCGGTAATGTTTATGCAATAAATTAAAGATCTTGAAAACCTATGAAACTTTACCCCATTGGCTAAAAGCTATCTAACAGTTTTGGATGAATGGGTCAACCAGTATATCCTGTTTAATGTGTGATTATGATGCAAATCTATTTTGTAAATACATATAGATATAATGTGGATCAAGAGAATATTGGTTACATTCAATTTATTTTCTTTCTTTATGAAACTGAAAGTTTTTGTTGAATGTGGATAAAAAGGATGCTGACAAAAAGAAGTTTGTGTTGAATGTGGATACTTATGACGCTGACAAATTGAAGAATTCATGCAACTTAGACAAGGATACCCCTCTCCATGTTGCAGCTAAGAATGGACATATCAAGTGTGTGCAGGTAACACTATACTGAATACATTAACAATATGAACGAGTCCTTAGACAACCCTCATTATAGGTTATGGACGCATTTTCCTGAGATTCAAAAGGACTTGTTTTGATAGACTTTCTAGAAGGACCATTAACTTAATCTATTATTTTTAGAGCGTTTAAAAGAAACTGAACACTGCAATGCTGAATTTCGATTTTAGTGTTTTTTATGCCAATTTACCACTTGATATCAGTAAAATGTAATCTTTGTCGCATTCTATACAACTATCTTGATACAATTATATTTTCTTTGAAAAGGCGTTGATGGAAGCAAAGGCACCCATAACAGCCAAAAATAAGAAGAACCAAATCCCATTGCATTGTGCAGCTGAACACGGAAAATCAGAGTAAGGAACTATAGGTGTTCATCAAAATTTAGCATGAGTGTTTTGAAGGTCAGAATGTTTACATGAAGCTTAGATTTGTCCTTAGGACTGTATCACTATCAGTCTATATAGAATTGAAAATGATATATAATACACCCTTCAAATTTGAAGGATTATCATTGGATCTTTTCAGCACAAGTGATTAGATACCTTTCCTCTTAAAGGTATAGAATTTGGCTACATTCAGACATGGTACCCCTTCAATTCCATGTTTTGTAACAGCCCAGGATTTACTGGAAACTTGATTTTGGTTAAGAAATTCAGTTTTCTTGATACAATTTAAATTATTGAGGTAATTTTTGGCTTGATTTGTAACATTTATACCAAATTACCTGGCAGGAAAAAGATATGTTTCAGGGATTATTCAGATGTTTCTTGGTTCAGGAACACAAAAGTTCACCTTAAAAATACACAGACCTTTAAAGATAGGGTAGTTGACCACATAATGTTAAGAAATGACAAAAGCTGTTTTAGCATTAAATTCAGAATTCGGTTAAAGAACTAGTAAGGGGTAAAAAAAACACGTATTAACAGCATTTTCCGCCTTAAAGCATATTTTGAAGCCATACTGTTGATGAAAGAAATTAATAAAGTCATTTTAATACATTTTAGAGCATTTTTGATTTCTGGGAAAGCCCTTCAAATGATGACATAAAATCAAAATTAAGTGTGTGTTTGGGATTGAAATAATAATGTTAGACCCCTTGCTAGTTCTTCTTTAAGATTCATGCTGAAAGTTGAGATATCAACCATATTGAGTCATTCGGCATAACACTTTCTAAATAATATGGAAATCTAAAGTGTAGCATTAATATTTTTTGTTCAGTATATATGAAATTTTATAACAAACATTAAAAAAATCTTTAAATCTTTTGTAACAAAATACAAACAACTTCTATTTATTCATTTTTTCAGTGTTGTGGAGCTCTTTTTAGGGAAATACAAGTCACTTTTAAATTATGGAGATGGTGAATCAAAAACTGCACTACATTACGCAGCAGAAAAGGGTCATCACAATGTGGCAGAAGTTCTTATCAAAGCTGAAGCAAATGTTGAAGCCAGGTAGATGTGTTATATAAAAGTACAAATATACAAAAATAACCATGAATATACTGGATAAAACTGCCAGTCAATAGTAAGAACAATGTAATAAAGCTGGCTAAAACACAATTACAGTGTTTTTCAGTATTATTTTTACTCAGGAAACAATTGTGCCCCATTTTGATAATTTGGTCCCCCTTATCAAAAAGTAGGGATTTTTATATTCTACCAGACCCAGCATTACCATCCAGGCAGCCGCAGACCTCAATGACTCGCAGAAAGGATTTGAAAAGGCGATATTCATAATTCTAACTACAGTTATGAAATGTATTTATTATCCAAATTACAAAAAACTTCTTTTCACAGTTGGGGTAATGATGATTGTATACATGTATTTAAGAAACATAGTTCTTAAGAGGTAGGGAACATGCCCCCTGTGCCTCAGAGTGCGTTATAAGTGACTTTCCATGTCCTTGATATATGTCGAACAGCTTCGGAAACAAACGTTTTGAAATTATTTACCTTTTACATTTCAAGAACATAGAATTCGAAGGCTAACAAAACTTACAAATGATGATTGTCTCCCATGTTAAAGCAATTTAAGGCAACACTTGCTCAGATAATGTGACATTTGTATTTCTTACTTGAACTCATTTACTTATTTTCTAGTTCTGGTTTGGGGTTAACTCCTCTCCATTATGCTGCGGAAAATGGTTGGTCAAAAATTGTGAAATTGCTACTAGATGCCTCTGTTAACATCAACAGAAGTAATAAAAAGAAGGTATTACACTTGTATATATTTTCGAATCAACATTTATAAGATGCATTATGCCATCAGCATGTTATCGTTAAAAAAAAGTTTGAAAGAGGTTTATAAAACATTTAAATGCATTTATCTCACATAAGGAAACAGCACTTTTGATAGCAGCAAAATCAGGTCATGTCAAATGTGTCGAAATCCTGATTGAAAATAATGCTGACGTAACTGCAAAGGACTCAGACGGAAATAATTGCCTTGATTGTGCCATTTTATTGGAAAACAAGTAAGAAATACAACTTATTTAATAAAGGCAGGGACACATGGTAGCATTAATGGGTATACAGCTCTAAAGTATTGGAGAAACTCTATCCACATTTTCTGAACCACAACTTTTTTTTCCTACAATTATCAAAAGAAAAATCAAATGTATTAATCTTTACAACAAGAAATACAAATGAAAAGCAGAAATTGACAAATTCTCACAAAAAATGAATGAACTCCTTCAATTTTCAATATATCAAAATACAAAATAATTTGAAATAAGAGCATGTTTACAGCTTTTAAGTCATTATGATTTAATCTAAATGTTGCTGTTTATTAATGAAATATTTAGATAAAAGATTTTGAAGCTATAAGTTTTCTCTAAATTATTAGGGTTTTTGTATTTTGATACAAAAATTGTAAAAAAACCTGTTTTTATTTTATTTATATCTAAATGTTGATGTTCATTATGCTAGGGTCACAATTGCCTGTACGAATCCTGTACCAACAAGTTTTAGACATAAGAAATAGTCCAAGAATCGTTCGTAAGGGCAATTGTGACCGTAGCATTAGCTGCTAAAGGATACAAAATTTGACCAACTTTTGACTATTTTACAAACATTCGAAAAATTTGGTCAAGTTTTGTTTCTTTCAGCAGCTTATTAGAATAAAAGAAAAACAACATTTTGAAGGTAGAAATAGGTTCTAAATTTGGATTGATTTTTATTTTTAATATTTTGAAAATTATTGAAGGAGTTGATAGATTTATTGTGAGAATTTAGTAGATCTCGAGTTTCTTTGCAAAATAAATATATTAAATTTAGTTGCTCAATAATAAAGTTGTGGGTAGGAAAATATACAATGTTTCACTGCCTGATAAAACATGGGTATTCTTTTAAAACCCTTGTTGCTTTTATTAAACATTGAACATAGAAAAATGGTAAATCTGATATATTGGCTTTAACTTCTCCTAATCAAGCTTCAAGTTGAAATGGATAGAACTGTAAATAAATTCAAATTAACAGCATAAAAATTTGTAAAAGTATCAAAATACAAAAAAAATTATCCTTTTGAGCAACTTTATACCTTTAATTCAGAGTCCTTATATTTCTCTATTTTTTCCATTAAAAAAAGTTAAATGGTAGATGGTAGTGATGAAAGTATCTGCAAATATTGGCAATTCTACAAAACACATAGTTTTACCCCATTTGATCGCCAACACAGCCAAATATTTTTCCTTTCTAAGAAATGATCAAAATTGTCCACAACACTTTTGAAAACAGTAATCAACCCTATAAATACTTTCTAGTAGTAGGTTTCTAGGATAATACCAATAGCAATAATTAATAGAGCCTATAGAGTTCATGATTTTTCACTTTCAAGGGAAGCTGCAATGGCAATCGTGCAGTCTAATAAGTGGGAAGAAGCTTTGAGAAAACCGAGCTTGGATGGGTACAGTGACATCCAAACCTCACCTTTAAGAAGACTTATTTGTACATTTCCAGGTATTTGACTTATTTTGTTCAATTAATGACATGGAATGAGGATTTGACAGTCATACAAATAAACAAGTATTATTGGTTGAACATTCTTTGCAGATAACAAGCAATAACACCCCAAAGAGAGATATTGTTCCCATGACATAAATGACTTGAACCAATTATTCTTATATAATTGCATGGTGAATTTAACAGTATCAATCTGAATTTTACAATAAGATACACCAATTTTGAAGTTTCGATGGGTATTTTCAAGCTCCTCTTGAGTTTTACCCAAAATACACTAATATAGATGTGGTACTGAATCAATGACCCTGACTAGAAAGGATGACCATTTCTCATCCATATCCATTCAACATTTTTTTGGTATCCAGATGTTGCCAAAGCAGTTTTTGACCGCTGTCTCATTACAAAAGAAGAGCAAATAAAAGATAAGACTGATGACTATTATGATATAACATTCAGATATGAATTCCTGGAAGATTCATATATCAAATTTAAGCATGAAGAAGCCAATGAAAAAGTAAATGGAGGAGCCAATGCAGATGCCAATGAAAGAGCCAATAAAAAAGCCAATGGAAAAGCCAATGATGAAGCCAATAGAGGAGCCAATGCAGACGCCAATGAAAAAGCCAATAAAGCAGGTAGGAAATTGATTATCTATTATTATAATCTCCAAAATTTGAAAAGCACCATTAGTATAAAAAAAAGGAAAACCACAGACCTGTCAAAATTTGAAAAACTACTAAAGACATATTTATTTCAACAATATTATTCAACTTGAATTGTTACAATGTACAGCGCCCTAGAGCACTACATCAGTGATAGGGCGCTCTATAATTTTTTGTAAATATGAATATACAAAACAATATGCAGAACATCTTGACTGATTGGAAATTGGGAGTTGGAAGAACCCTAGGTTTGACGCAGTCTTTTAAAAAGAGTAAACAATAAATAATGCCTTTGTTAGTAATCATTAATAATATTGTAACCCAATGGGAGTTCTTTTTTTCAATCAGTCAAGGTATTCTGCTTAATTATGATCAAAAATGTTGTTTCTGGGGCTCCCCGGAAATTTCCTAGAAGAGCTGAACACACAAAAAGTGGGTTACTGCTTGCATATGTCCTGAAAAATCAGACCCTAATCCCAGCAATTTCTCAATAAACACAACTAAAAAGCATTTGGTACCTGTTCTTGACTCTCAGAGTGGTTTTGGAATTCTTAATATGGGACTTGGTTAGGAAACAAAGATTCCTGCTTTTTTGCCATTCTATAACTTTTGGGTGCCATGTTCAAAGAGTCATGGATCTGTTTTGGCATATTTGGTCATCCAGTTAGATGTGTCATTCCAAAGCCAATCGTCATTCAGGAGATTTTCAAGGGGATGGGGGGGGGGGGGGGTGCTTTTGAAAGGGAAAAGAAATCATTCATAGATCATTCAGTTAATACTTGCTTAACTTTGGACTAGTAAATAATTTCAAAAACCTCCTTGGAAGAGCTGATTAAAAGCAATATTTATCTAGATCATTTTTTCATAAATCTATGCAATAATATAGTTCTCCTATTTTTTCCATATCATTTCATAATTTGAAAAAGATGTTTATGGCAATGATGGTAAACTCAAATCAGGAGTCAAGCCTTATGATGCACCCTTGATCCGTATAAACAACCATCCTTTGATGATTATGGTGAAAAATGGTCAGGAAGATTTACTGGCACATCCATTGGTTAACTCATTACTTGACCACAAATGGAATAGCTATGGAAGACATGCTTATTACTTCAACTTGGTCCTCTATTGCGTGTACGTGGCATTCATGACATTGTATATATGCTTTGCAAGAGCCCCCTTCAGCTACATCTTATAGTGAGTACATGCATTTATCTTTTACTTAAACCCTGTTTACATTGTCAATTGTGTAAGCTCTAGAAAGTGTCTTTTAGTTAAAGCTTCTTTTAAACACTGAAAAGTCTACAGTCTAAACTCATTTGCAATTTTCAAGGTTTTTTCCTATACTCCTAAGTCAATAGACAAATCTTTTTATTTAAGTATCAGTATAACAAATTTATATAGTGCATATATAAACAATCCACACATTTCATCTGCGCTTTATATAAAAGTTGGAATTCAAAAATTGACAAAGTTAAAAGAAAGGTTATTGTACAGAACTATAGACATGGGGGTTTAAAAATGTTAAACCTCGAAAAAGGGTTTAAAGTCTACCTCGATATGGGGACTTATAAAAGGTGGCCAATTATGGCAGGATATTTTTATAATAATGTATGGTCACAATACCATTAGAACATTGATAGACTTCGGACCAGATTATATACATGTTATAAAGGGAAAAGATAACATTCCTTTCTGGCAAGATGTTTTCTCTGCCTGGGCTGATATTTGCAACCAAGAATTAAAACAGTTTGTCTCCTCTAATAAAAACCTATGTTATACACTGCCTGTATAGTATTGCAATATTTTCGAATCTGATAACAAATGTATCTTCATTAAAAAAATGGTACGACAAAGGAGTAAACATTTTGGGAGACATTTTTTTAACGAAAATGGCTTTATGATGTCAAAAAATTCATTTAAGAGTAATTTTTCCATTGTTAATGTTTGCTACCTTAGATATCATATTGTGTGTAGAGTGATTAAAAAGACACTTTGGGACAAATTGAACGACAAAACTCAAAAAGCTTATCCATATATTCCATTTTTGTAAAAGGATCAAAAGATATTTTCAAAACTTTAAATAGGGATGTCATTGTTCCCACTGCTGAAGTAAAATGGCACGAGATTTTCAATTTTTCAAAAACAACATGGGGTAAAATTTATAAAACTTGTTTTAATATTTCAAAAGATACTACTTTAATACAATGGTTTTAATGCAGAATCTTAAATAGAATCCTTCCTGTATTAACATACTTAAAAAGATTCACGTTAAAAATTCTGATATCTGTATTTTTTGCAAAACTGAAAAAGAAACTTATGTCATGTTTTTTTTAAAAATTGCTCATGTGTCAAGTCACTTTGGAATAACATTTCTACTTTTATCTTCCAAAAATAAACACATTCAAATAAACTATACCTTTTTATATATTTTACGATCCATAATCTTATCATTTTAACTACAAAATACTTTAAACTAAAAGAACAGTAACTATCTGCTGCTAAATAATTTGTTATTAGTACTTAAAAATACATATAATGTGCAAAATAATAGAGCTAATATTCATATGAATGCATATATTTTAGATTACACCTGGATTTACATTTTCTGTTAAAAACATTCTTACATGATATTACCTTATCATATTGTACACTATGTTTAACCTATATTTATAATTCTGTACCTGTCTTGTTTATGCTTTTCATTGTGTTATTTTTCTAATATATGTACTGTATTCATTTATTTTTTTCTAAGGCTTCTCAATATCAAAAAAAGGAAAAAAAAGCTAAATGATTTCTAGAGAAATTGACAATGTATAAGGATGAGAAGCGAGTCATATGGTGGCTTAAAACAAATCAAACTCTATTACCTCTTACGATTTATTCAGAACCAGTATGAAGCTGCTTTCTCTTGTGATGTGTAAAGGTTATACCTAAAGAATTTATGTTTGTATTTTAGCAAAAATGAATATACAAGCAATCTTACAAAATGTGAAGAAATCAAGGATTTTTTTGAGAATGCTGGGGATCCAATAGAGCAGCACATTATATGCTTCATTGGAAAGTATGCAATCTACACCCTATGTGCCATATACATTCTAAGAGAGGTATGGGTTGACATTTGATAAATAATAGGTATCGACACATTCAGATGACCCTACTGATTTATCTCCCCCAGTTATGCACACTCGGGATTACGAAAAGGCTTGTTTCCATAGATAGAGATCATGCACGTGTTTCATTCGCACAGTTGTCTTTTTTTCAGATTTGTTGCTATTTAAACAGCGTTGGGCGCATATCGGGACCGAAAAGGCTAACTGTGTGAATGAAACACGTGTACTATTTGAAAAATAGCCGATCTGTAATCTGGGGTGTGCATAATAGGGGGAGATAAATCAGGGGCAATCTGAAAGGACCGATACCCCTTTAAGGGGGCATGGTGAGTTTGAAGTCATAATTAGGACTGTTAGTATGTGAAAGATATTTTGTTGCCTATTTATATGATTTCAATGACATTTCCAGGATGCCTACTTGGGAATATTTTGAAACTTCATACAGAAGCTTTTTTTGATAAAATTATTTTAAGTATGTTTTTGATGTCATTTTAGTTTAAAATGTCCTTGTTTTCAAGTTTAAAAAAATCTTTTCCAAACTACCACATTTTAAAATAATGATATCCAAATTTTCCTCCTTATGAATTTAGATTTACAGGTGAATATTATCTGAAAGAAAAAAATCATGAAAATCTGACGACTGGTGGCTAGGATTTCTTTTTTACCAATATAGGCATTTTTAGCTATTTTTCAACAAAATATTGCATTTTTTTTTTTAAATAATATA
Source organism: Pharyngocirrus eroticus (assembly GCA_033118115.1). Lineage (NCBI taxonomy): Eukaryota > Metazoa > Annelida > Polychaeta > Saccocirridae > Pharyngocirrus > Pharyngocirrus eroticus. The sequence goes on from JAVSBT010006903.1 coordinate 11,135, forward strand.
TTTTTTCCAAAAATAATTACTAATTATTTGAAGTATTACATAGATGTATAAGATGTGCAAAAATGGGTATTCTACACCTAATAATGAATGTTTTGGAAAATAACTGGCGCCTTTGGGTATATTCTTTCACATACCAAAAGTCCTAATTATTACTTCAAAACCATCATGCCCCTTAAGAAAATTCACCGCACTAAATTTTATAAAAAGTGAAAAGATTTTTCAGAAGCAGGTTAGTTCAAAAACATTTGATCGCAAAATTAACCACTTTCTAGAAACTGGTAGATTGAAACTTTCTCGAGGCATCAAGTTTTAGGTTTAAAGACATAGAGCTGATTCCCTTTAAAATTTTAATTAAACATTTCTTAAGAGCATAAACTAAAATAGGGTTTTTTGATATTGAAATGGCCAGTACAGAACCTTAATTAGCTATCAAAGCATGACTTTTTTGTCAAAATAACTGTCATTTGAAACGCCACCTTGCAAAATGGATGAATTTTGGTTTAAAATGTTACTGTGAATACGGAATTGCAATTCAAACTAGTCCTTTGGTTTAAAATGAATTGGATTGCGTTTTTACCAGTACACTATGTTTGAAAAGGTGTGCTAGTTTTAGTGTTTTATCACCAACAAACACCTAGTTCCTAGTTATTTTAGGTTCCTGGGTATTATCAGTGGACTTGCCACCGTGACTACAAGAACCCTAGTTGCTTTTAATGAAACAAACTGCCCATAAAAAAGCTGTTTTCATATGAGCAATAAAACATCTATCATTTCTTTTGCACTATGATCCCATATCTTTAGCTTTCCCAAATGTGGCTCTATAAGAAGGAATACATTGGACTGGAAAACCTTATGGAGTGGATTACTTACATTGCATCAATCCTAATGGTCAGCGATTTCAACTCCTGCCAAAAGGAAACTGGCATCAGAGAGGTAGTTATCTTAAATACAAGATCATAACCATCGAAATGGGTGATTGCTATACATGAGCTTTTTTGTACGGATTAAAGGACCTTCCTAGGATCCTATTTACATATTTTGTTTTTGAGTTAACTTATCTTTTTTACCTTGATGATGCAATGACACTTAAGAAATAACAAATATCTGCACATTTGCTGGCTGTTTGATATATATTATCTTTATATGTAAAACACTTCGTTGTTTGTAAGAGAATTTGAGTGCGAAAATGTCATAATTATAATGCTACTTTCATATATTAGTTAGGGAGTGAAATGATTATAACATAATTCATATTCTGGTTCGATTTCTTTTGCCTAAATATAATAATAATAAATATTATATCTATTTTGCTTCAGATTTGGCAGTGGTACCTGGCTGCAGTATCAATTTTTCTGGCTTGGATCCACATTGTAATGTTCGTTAGAAAGCTGAAACAATTTGGTATCTATGTCATGATGTTCGTGGATGTTTTGAAGTCTTTTCTCAAGCTTTTCCCTGTGTTCTTTCTGTTTGTTGTGGCATTTGCTATGGCGTTCCACTGTCTGGTTCAAAATCAGGTATGGAATTATTGCCAATAACTAAATTTATATATCTTGCAATAATTGATGAACATCTGTGCTGGAGCTACTTTCCTTTTTTGAATTTAGGATTTCGAACATTACATCCATATAAATTATGATTTTGAAAAGGTTTTCTTGAGCTATATCCCTTTTTGAATTACCTTTTTGAATAAATAATTTCAAACATTTCGGTTCTTTAGCTATTTCTAAAGTGACAGTTTAGAACATTTCTCTTCCTTAGCTCTTTTCCCTTTTTGATTTCCCATTTTGCTTTTGATTCTAACAGATTGCTTTTGCAAATCCAGGGATATCCTTACTTAAAACATCTATTATGGTGCTTGGAGAAATTGATTTTTCAGACATAGCTTTTAGTGGAAGTGATGAAGAGGAGGGAACACCATCATTCTACAGCAAAACACTTTACTACAGACCAATAACATACTTTTTTTACGCACTATTCTTCGTTTTGATGTCAGTTGTCATCATGAATTTACTGGTGAGTTTGGATTAGCTGAATGTTTAAAATTAAATGATTCTAAGACAAAATGTAGTATTGGCATAGCGAAGGTGAGAGAGAGAAAAATTGCATAGTGGATACTTCTCGTCTCTTACATTAATTTCAGACACTAGATAGAGTTTGAATATGTCATCATGTCATTCAATCATTTGAAGCAGTTAATCTTTGCTTCCTTTCATTGAACCACATTGGGGACTTGCTCAGAGCAATTGCTTCCTTTTCAACGAGATGGGCCGGATCCATATTTACTTCTAAAGAAACAAGAAAAATATTTGTGCATGTCACCTAGATTCTCAATGAATTTATCTTAAAGAGGAGAGCCAATCTTGAATATGAGATTTGGATAGGCCAAAATCAGTGACAATGGAATGAAATGAAAATGTTCCTGTTGGATGTGGTTCCTAAATCTTTACCATTAATTTTGATGAAAGAAACCTTAAAAGTGACCTCCAATATTCCTTTTTTCTACCGTGTATCCCCCATTGAACCTGAAGAAGAAAATGGAATATGTGAGGCCCCTTTTAAGGTTTCTTTACAGTCACTTTACAAGTGTTTTTTTCCTTCCATCTCTATCTGTCTCTATGAAGTTCCCCCTTTAGGTGTTACATTATTTCTTTTTATATTTATTTCTCCTTTTAAGATTGGCGTGGCTGTAGGTGATATTCAAGCTGTACGGGAACAGGCTGAAATGAAATCTATGGAAACAAGGGTAAGTAAATAATAACAAAGCAATCATCGAATAATTTCATCTATTGCATTGTAATTTGTATTCAAAGAGGAAAAGCCTGCTTAGTATTGCTGACTTGCCATGACACACCAGGCGTTATTTATAGGAAAACAAAAATAATGTACCCCAAAAAATTAAGATGAAAAAAACCCAGATATGTCAGGAAAGTATCATTGTAAATCTCTGTGCAACCAACAGATATTTATTTCATAATCATTATGAGCTCCCTTGGCTACCAAATCAATAATATTTTCCAAATCCTTCGCTACATATTAGAATCACTCAAACTACACTGCATTTGTCTTGATCAATAAAAGTTAAAACACAAAATTCAACACTCCTAAAAAAAACTAATATATTTATTAAAAGTGGATTTTCTTTATAATCCTCAAGATATCAAAAACACCAAAAGTCATCCTTTGGAGCATTTTATGGCTTTGGAAGTGTGGTTTATTTTTTTTCTTAAACAAAAGTCAATTGGCAGTTTTTTGTTACATCAGGTGAACTTGGTTTTGAATATGGAGAGGCTTTTACCTGAATTTTACACAAGAAAGTTTGTTATCAGAGAAAAGACTGTGACTAAAAGAAAGAAGAAAAATATTAAGAAAGTTTCAAAAGACATATCCAAAGTCATGAAGAATAAATCTAAACTTGAAAACAAGAAAGAGGTAAGAGTTTTGAAAATTACAGTTAAGATAAAAAGACAAATATCTTCTGGACTTACACCTCTTTTGGAGGTTGTGTCCAAGAATTGTATGTTGATGAATACATTTCAAATTGTTGTAGTATAATTATTTTGTTTGCTTGAATTTTACATGTTTTTGTTATTGAAAACAAAACATGCCACAAATGAATCATAATATAGGATATGTTATGTCATTAGGCAACAGCAGGCATTGTACAGGTATGTCTAACTGTATTTTTTGTTACTCTAGATAGATACTCTAGGATATCACAACAAATAACAGGTCAATACCAACTATATTGTCATTACAAACTTTTGTGTTTTTGTGCACATAATGATAGTCTTTTTTGTCTCTCCTGCAGACAGATATCGAGCGTCTTGAAAACAAACTAGATGAAATGTCAAAAATGAAAAAAGAAAATGGTGAAGGAACAAAAATCAAACTAGATGAGCTTTTAAATGAAATGTCAACAATGAAAAAAGAAAATGATGAAAGAACAAAAAACATACTAGATCAGCTTTTAATTCTAATGTCAAAAATGAATAAAGGAAATGGTGAAGGAACACAATCAACAAACCAAGACATAGGCAATGGACTTAACAGGAGCAGTCTCACCAACTCTAACAGCAGCAGTCTCACCAGCATGCATGAGTAGTCTTCTCCCCTACTCAAAATGTATTATTATGTTACAAAAATGAAACTTTGGATCAGGTACAATGTATAAGTTTTTGTGAGTTTTAATGACAACTTTTTCTGGAGGTTGTCAAATGGATACTGAAACAGGTAACTAATACCTCTCGTAATCAGTATCCTCAATGTAATTATTGGCAGGACTCACACAGGTGTTTTTCCTATCCTACCTTGAGCATCTTGAAAATCTCTATGGGAATAATTTAACATATAGAATATGGTCTGAAAAGGCCCATGCTTTAAATATTCTGAATAATCCTATAATTAATAATTTGTACTATGTTATTTGCTAATAAATACTGTTCTTATCTTATCTCACAATCATGTGAAGGCTTATAATCATTATCCAATATAATAGTATTGTACTTAATTAACCTAGAATAAGAGGGATGGATCAGCTCACGTTGCCAGTCCTGATGCTTCCGCTGAACTCATTAGACCTGTTTGTTATTGGACTCGCATTCTTTTGTTTGTTTTAATCATTGTTATTCTTTAAACACTTCTGTACATACAAGATTAGCATAGCAAGGGAAAAGGTAAAAGAATGGCAAAATGCTTGGCAAATGCAATGTAAACAATTATAATCAAAATAATTAAAAGTGTATTCCATTGTTATTTCACTCAAAATAATAAATAATAACATGTATGTAGTATTATAAAGGGGCTAGGTACAGAAATTTGAAAGAGAATTATACAACAATCAATTTGTTTTTGTGAACTACTTTTAGGAATATCAAGAATATAACTTTTGGCATTAGCAAAATCAATGTAAACAATTATGATCAAAAAACTGAAAGTGTATTCCATTGTTATTGTGATAACATACATGTACTATTACTCAGAGAATAGGTACAGAAAGTGCTTGGCAAATGCAATGTAAACAACTATAATTAAAGTAACTGAAAGCGTATTCCATTGTTATTTCACTAAAAATATTGAATATTAACATCGTGTAGTATTATTCAGAGAATAGGTACAGAAAATGCTTGGCAAAAGCAATGTAAACAATTATAATCAAAATAACTGAAAGTGTATTCCATTGTTATTTCACTCAAAGTATTGAATATTAACATACATGTTATACATGTTGTATTATACAGAGAATAGGTACAGCAATTTGAAAGAGAATTACATAACAATAAATGGGTTTGTGTTAACTACTATTAGGAATATCAAATATATGACTTTTGGTACTTGTACTGAAGGTTTCTATGAAAAATATGTTTTTGAAGGTGTTTTTTTTGCATGTAAAGGAACGCAATTTCACAGCCGACTGGAATTATTGTAGTACATTACTTTTTATCTTCAATGTAAATGTGAAAATATCATTGTGAAAATCTATATTGGAATTCACCATGGGAAAAATGTTTTGAAAATGCCACTATGAAGCAATATATTCTGACACGATTTCCCAAAATAATTTCTCATAGAGATTTTTGAAAGGTATTTTTTTAATATTTTCTTACAGCCAACAAATATCAAAATGTTATTCAGTTGTAGAAATTGTAGTTCTTACATTTCGTTAAAAAAACCTAATAAGCAATACCTTTTTAACAACTGCAGTATCAAAAAACCATGTTTGTAATAATCTTAATCCTTGTATAATCATTATTTTTTTGTACCATACAATCAATCTACAAAGTAGGTATGAATAGACTCACATAACCTGATATAGTATGGAGGGGGGGGGGGGGGGGGGGTTGTCTACGTTGTTGTTTTCTAACAACTTGTATAACCAAAGAATTGAATAGTTAATTTTTTCTTGAAAGTAATTGCTTTAGTTTTGGTATACTTAGAGTATATATTCAGAATAAAATACATGCATAATATGGAGAGGACTGGTCAAATGTATATGAGCATAACTAAGAAGTTTGTGAAGAAGTGTTGTATTACAACTTGAAATTACATTTTTATCTCATGGTATCTAGAATACCGTTACTAAGTCCTGTAGCTTATTAAGTTGAATAAAAAAGAATGTATAACACAAACTCTATAAGACTCAACGTACTCGTTTACCAATTTTCTTGAATTTTGGTTTATTTCAATTGTAGTCTGTCATCATGTATGCCTATGCATATAACTTTACATGTATACAAATGCTGTTGACAAAAAAAAGAAATGCAATCAAATTTAAAAAAAAAAAAATTACTCAAATAAATTCAAAATAAACAAGCCTAACATTAATTGCAATCTGGTTTTGTTTTCCTGAACAGTGTCAGGTTTATTCTGTGGATAAATTCAATCGAAACACATTGTTTAGAATATTTTGACCACAGATATTGAGACAAAGTCCTTTATCATGTTTTCTTTATTGTTTATGATAAGAGATGACATAACTTATTAGAGGTTTGTCTCATCATTTCCTTAATTTTTTGAGTTAGTATATATTTTCTAAGGCCATCAACGTCAGTAAAGTCACTTGGCAAATACTTCAATTTGATTTGTTTACTTTGGTTAACCTCTGAAACACGTTCCGAATAAACTTGTGTAAAGATAACCTTGTTACAAAGTAACAGTTCTGCAGAATTATAAAGAGATGTGTTTAACATTACTCATTATTCCTGCATATCCCATGAAATAAAGAGCATTCAGCTACTTCCCGCCGTTCCTAAGCGAAAGGCTAATAAATGCCCCCTATGCGTAAAGATGAACGAAAAAGAAAAAAACCCGACCTTACCAAAAATCAGACCAACCCAATTTTCATAATTAAAAAAAAAACATAGACCAACTCATCAATGTGGGTATGGCCTGAGTAAATAATTGATCTGGCCATTGTGATATTAATTATGACGTCATCCTATTGTCCACGCAAAAAAACGAAATATAAATACAAGAAAACAACAAGAAAAATAAAAGGACGAATAAACAAACATATAAACAAAAAAGGAAACATAACAAAAAAACCGCAATACATCAAAAAACCACTTCTAAGAGATTAGCAAGGTAATCGGAACACATTCGAATACCCATTTCCATTGTTATTTTGTTTGATGTAATCATCATCCTTTGGAGTATTATGTATTATTATTATGGCTTCTTTCAGTCTATTCAGACTATAGATTTATTTTATACCCTAGGTCTAATTTATCCGTTGGAGTCATGTACGATATAAGTTAATTTTCACTATTATGATACCATTTTGTAACATTTATAATAGGATTTTTTTTTTTTGTAAGGCTTCTTTTTCTGCATTGGCATAATTATTGTGATCTACCATTCTTTTTTATTCAATATTGACAGCCCCAACAGAACCATGAGTCTAATGAGATGTCTGCGTACTTCGTTGGCCTTTAGTGGTGGGTTAGTGGGTGCTCAATTTGCAAAACAGGAATATTCAAAATGTCAAAATGGGAATGCTACAAACAGTGGAATAAGAATGAAAATTCCCACAATATCGTTGCCAAACATTTTCGCTTTGTGTAATGATGACGAAGACTACGGTTTGGCAAGATTGTTTGAGGAAGACGCAACCACTGGTCGCTATGCGTATTTAAAAAAAACAGACACACTGGAATGGGCCCAAACACGAATTATGATTGAGACCGGCATTGACTTGCCATCGTCTTGCAAGGAAATACCATATACTGATTATGTTATGGTTTATGATGAGAAACGTAAAAACCCAAGTGTTACGTATGAATATCTAACAGAGGAAAACCTTAAACCTCGCCAATATCCACGGAGAAAATTTATTTATTTTGAGAAAGACAAGCGAGTTCCCAGTGCTACAGAATTCTGCCAACCTAAAGGCTATAGTCAAAGGCCATTGGTACCCATAGATAACCATCCAAGAACTCAACGGCAAACCTATTATTATCCCAATAGGTGTACTGTGGTAAGAAAATAGAGGTTTCGGGTCGCTTGTGCTATGAATTGCGTTAACGTTAACATTAGTATTGTTTTTTAAAAACTACGTCATCAAGATGTGTTGTGTTTTTACTCGTGATATCAGTGATGCAGTTTTCCCTTTTGTCAACCGCCACTGCATCATGACGTCATTATCATCATATTTTAGGGGTAATCCCTGATGAGAAAGGGGGGGGGGTTAATAGTGTAAATGAGGTTGTTATGTTTGCACGCGACCGCACGTGCCCTTTCATGGCGGAACCCTTTGTTTTTGAAGATTAAATGACAACAACCTCGAATTTTCAGGGGAATACCTGATTTTATACAGATGTAAAAAATGGCAGAATCAAAATCAAAAATAAATGGGTGGCACATTTTTATGAAAGATGTAGTGGTAAGTATCCAAA
>JAVSBT010007014.1:0-19515 GCA_033118115.1 Pharyngocirrus eroticus
ATAAGCGAAAGTACAGTAAATATACTATGTATATGCCTGCACTCTTCGCGAACATGCAATATAGATAGATAGATAGAACACAGGTCAAAACAATGGAAACAAACATGAAATTGAGAAATTGATGTTTATTTGCTTTCAGATACTCACAACTATATGTATATATATATTCAAATATGTCATTGTGGAAAGGCAAAATAAATTTTGCTGGACCGGATTCATATAAAAAAAAGTATAAAAATATGATGCATATTATATCAATGAGTTATGAATAAAATAAAATAAAATAAAATAAAAATTTACAAGCACATTAGTAAACAAAATACTTTTGATTTTGTTATGGGACTTGTTACAAAACTATCTTCTACTATCTCTGCGAAATATGATATTAGTAGGTGGATGTTTAGGAGTTCTTGGAACATTGCTCAATCTAGTTGTGGTAAATTGATTATTTCTTGTTGCTCTGGTATCAATAACATTTCTATCAGGCGGGACCAATGACTCGTTCCTTCTAAAAGGCTTTGACAATGGTCTAGCTTTCTTCACCCGAGTGGAATATGGTCTTGCTTTACTAAAATTACTAGTAGCAGAAGGAGTCTTTGAATGTCTAGATATCACAACATTGACTGGACAATCATTTCTTTCTGGCTCTTCCCCACCCCCATTCATACGAGATGTAGGTGGCACTAGGTTGGTACCAGATACTGTAATGTATAGTTTTCCATTCTTCCAATAGGCTTCAGATTTCAGTGTGACTGAATCGATGCTATTATTGGACTCTCTTTTGACAACTTGCAATGGTCCAGTTCTGTTTCCATATTTACTCTGAACTCTTCCTGTTCTATCAATTGGTTTGAGACTGGCAAGTGCTTTGCTGTTGGGACAAGTATATTTTCCATATCTTTCGACAGCAAGTGATGTTTTCTTGGCACTATAACAAGCCTTAGGTCTTGGTGTGTCTTGTTGCTTTTGTTTCTGTCCATCAATGTTGGTTCTCATTTTTTCTAATCTCATTTTGATAGGGGGCAAAAAGCTTTGTCTCCCTTTCCTTTTATCTATATTAGAAGAATTTGAGGATTGGTTGTTCTCCTGTGTGTAGTATCCCTCTGCATGTGGTGTTCTTTTATGAAGGTTTGGTGATTTTGGTCTTGGTGGTCTTTGTTGGTTGTAGATAGGAGGAAGAAAGGGAGATTTAGCACGCCTTTGCTTAGGTGTTTTTACAAGATTAACAAAAACATTAATAGGTGTACTTGTGGATGAACGTACTTTATGAACACTTCGGTCATTATGTACGTAATTCCCTGTAACTTTATCATCATATGTATTGTTGTAAGGTTCAAAATCTTCAGAGTATTCACATGAACTTGAAGATGCCCTAGAACAATCCAGGTCAGTGTCACTTAAACTTTTATCACATTGGATAGCAATTGGCTTACTGCAGATGGTCTCTTCTTCCTCTTCAGAATCTGTGCTGTAGTCCACAGTTTTGCATTTGATTACCTTTTCCTTTGTGCCCTTCCCTCGAGGTCTGGTACAATTTCTCTCGTATTTAGCATTCTTAAAATCATTTGCCTTTTTTATATCGTAATCTATTTCTGATTCCTGGGAATCATTGTTTGCTTCACTTGAATCATCTTCCTCACGAGCATTAACAACTTCTCTGAGAAAAGCCATACTTTTAGAACTTGCACTGGCTTTCTTTTGTTGGCCTTCAATTTCTTTTTCATTACGTTTCTTTTTTTCGCAAAAACTTCCTTTCTTTTTGGAACGTTTCACTTCATGTCTAACTTCAAGTCTATCAACTCTCTCTGAAGACTTCATATTCATTATATCTTTACAATTCGGACTTGAAAATGAAGGCTTCTTCTTACCCGCCCTTGAGAGGGAAATAATTGTTCTTGAACATTTTGGTACAGGAAGCCTACTCTTTCTTCTCCTACCAACCCTAGAATTGCCTGGTTCCGTTGATTTGACTGCTTGTCGCAAAGTTTTTTTATTTTCCGTGTAATGTCTTTGCATTTCTTGCATTTCTGTAGCTGTTGTGCTTATTTCAATTTCTTGTTCTTCCCCTTTCTTCTTATATTCTCTACTACTCATTGAGAACGGTTTGCGAGCAGATTCGACAACATTACTACTTTGGTTATGATTATGGTGGTTACTGTCCCCCAAAATACTCTCTCCCTCTCTATTATTGCTTACATTCTTATTTTTGGACACTACATATGACTGTGCATCATCTTTATCAGTTGGAGTACATACCACGTTTGCTCCAGGTCTGTTCTTTCTTTTCTTTTTAGCCTTGTCATTCAGAGTTTTGGGGGAATCATCGGCTGACAGGAATTCTGTATTTTCTGACATACTAGCTTCTTCATCAGAATGTTTCTCATCTACTTCAGTCTTGCTGGATTTAGTTGATGCTGAGTGGACAGAATGGAAGTCATCATTCACAGGAGAAGTGTCTGGAGGGCTGGTGGTTTCTTTGGGAGAATACGTGTTTTCAATTATATCTTCTTCAAAATCTTCATCCGAATAGAAGTGGTCATCATAGGCTACAGATTCTACATTGTTTTCGTTAGTGTTTTCATGCTTACAACATGGATTTTCAGTCTGAACTGGGCATTGGCTTGGATCACTTTCAACCAAACTGAACGTTTGACAGTTTTGCTCCACGTCGATCTTATCTAGAGAATTGATACCTTCAGTACCGTAAACTTCCTCAACCAATTTGTCCATTTCTCTTTCAAATTGTTCAAAATCAATATCATCCAACTTCTTTTCTTGTGTTGTTTGTTTATTTTCTTCCATGATGATATTGATAGTCGTTTGATATCACATAATCCACTCTTGGAATTGTGCTGAAAAATATTTGGTGATACTATCTTGGATTGAGTCTTTTTGAAGCGTTTGCTTTTTAGATTTTACTTAACATTTCAATTCTTTTTGACAAATACTAAAAAAAAATCAACTATAGTGATAATAATGATAAGGAGATTCAGCTCTAACCACACCGTTATTTAGATTCGCGTGCGTCAAGGAAGATAACGTTACGGCTTGGACGGTGTCGATCGTTGTCACATCAAAATTACTAGGTCAAATGACTTTGTTTTTAGTTCTAGTACACAAGAACATGATATAATGATATTTTCATACGTAGACATGAACTTATTTTCAAATACATGTAGAATTAAATATTGAAATAAAACCTATAAATATTTAGTATATTTTTATTTATTTTGTCAATTCATATACAAAAATATATTTAAACAATTTTTTTTAATCACCTTCCTCCACTCCCCAGTCTTTTTTTATTCCATAGACTTTATTCTTAAAATTTAAATATACATTATACACACACTACAAAGACACTCCTTTTGACTGACACAATGTGCAAAATTGATATAAGAGATTTTTAAACCAGAAACATTATTTTCTCCATGTCTGTATCTGTATTTATATTGCCTTTTATTACCCTTTTTGGTTGATGACTTGATAAATTAATAATAGAATAATTACAATCATGGTATCCTCTGCTGGATCTCTCATATCCTGAAAGAGGATAATTGGGTTAGCATGATTCAATGCTCACCAGTCAAAATTATTTTGATTCATAGAAGACTTGATCCTTTTCACAGTTTGGCCAAAAATCGACAAAGAAGAAAAAAAAGCATCACACTGTGAAAAAAATGTGATGTTAGTGATATTTTGTGACATCAACACTGCATGTAGCAGTACATCACTAATTGGTGAAGTTTCAATCGTGTATGATAACAACACAAATTAGTAATTAATTGGTATCCCTAATTTAGTGTTTATGTCATTTTACAATAATCACCAACCATCATTATTTCTTCCAAAAGTGCATTTTAGCTCTATCATGAAGCTATTGATTTTTTGAGGATATCAGCCCATTTTTGTGAGACTTCCTTCTGAAATTTAACATTAAATTCTTTCATATTTTGACTGACACCCATGGGGTTTGTATGTAATATATGATCAACCAAATTATCAATAGATTCATAATGTATTATATGGGGCCATTGGTAAAAATCAGCAAATCTAAGCCAATACCTGGATGACATAGGATCATTCTCATCATTTGGGTCTGGTAGCTTGAAATGACCTTTTATGGGTGAACAATTTTTAACAAATCCCATAAGTTTTCTCATATGATTATATGTCCTATCACTCATTATACCAAACTCTTTGTGCCAAGAAATAAGAAGATCTAGTGAAGGAAAATACAAAGGAATGTTCATTCTGTATTGTTCACACATGCTGATCATGGACACCTGATGGGGTACATAGATAATTCCCTGATGAGCAGCAAGCTGAGAAAATTTATATTCTGGATATAATTCTCTTAAAGGTTTAACTGTAACATCTGCATTTTTATTTGATATAGCTTCATTTAATTTTTTTAAGAAATAATCTTGAAATGTTTTGTTAGTCATTGGGGCTAAAAGATATTCTTTTTTTCTTGGTGAATAAGAAGTTTCTACATAACCGCAGTAGTTTGGCACGTATTCTGGATCAATTCCAGTGAAATATCTTATATACTCAACATCATATTTGTTATTAGCTGCCACCACATTTTTTGGATTCTGGGCAATTTCAATCAATTTTTTGTTCCAATCATTCCATCTTTCTTCAGTATAACGTCCTTCTTCATATCTTGAAGTTGCTATCACTATTATACTTTTGTTTACAAATTTCATATAAAATTCACAAATGGACACTGGTTTAAAACATAAAAAATGGCTGACAGATGTCATTTCAATGTCGTTTACATACTCTTTATAAAATCTTTCAATGAGATCTGTGGAAGCATCTTTTGCTATTGCGCCATCTACTATCCTTAGGTCAGTTGGGCAGGTATCAGTCATAGTACATTTTCTTGACAGGCTTTTGTCGATAAATTTAACACCTGCTGGTTTTAGAATACTTTTAACATCTAAAACTGGAGATATATGATAATCCATGGTCCATATGACAATTTTTTTGGAAACAGGTATAATGGAAGACCCATGATTCTGCATAATAAGTAGTGACTGATTAGTGTTAGTACCTGGAATTTTGTCCTGTGGTGGTCTCAGAAACCGAAACACATCATTTGCATTTTTTGCTTTATTTCTAATATCTCCACATTCTGGTTTTGGATCTGTCTCATCTAGAATGTCCATATCCATTTGCCTGGGTAACCCAAAAGCATCAAACACTTGCCCTACATGTTCTGTTCCTTTTCTTGCTAAAGGAAACTGGAATGAATTTAAATATTTATCACAGGAAACACTATCATGGCAATAGGCTTGGTTTTGAATCCTGGGCCACATCATATGATTCAAGAAGTGCATATCTTGCATATAGCCATCATGAATATTTCTCATAAGATCAGCCCATCTTATCCCATGTAAAATCTCTTTTACCTCTTTTGGTTTTCCACCAATCATTCCCCCTGACAAAGCAGATGCTGTATGGGATGGATGATCTCTTATGCAATGAAATGGTGACCCAGTTTTCATCCATTCCTTCACCACAGCTGCGCCTCTTTCATTCAGGCGACTATCTACATCTCTGACTAGAAAATATTCCACATCCATATCATCTCCCACTAAAAATCTCCACATCATTGGAGCGACCAGCTCTTTTTGTACATCAATCAAAACTATTTCAGCTTTTAGATCTTTCAATTTTTTCACTATCCTTAGAGGCACTTTACCATATCTAAACTTCCCATTGTACGGCTTTTCCATATACATGCGGATTTTCCATCCAGGAAATATTATTGAAACAAGCTGGGCATTTCTAATTGCACCAAATGTGTACTTAGGGTCACTACCATAGAGTGTCATTGCAATGATTTTTGTCCCATCAGGTGCATTGGCATGGACTACATCTTTGACCTTGACATACCTGAAATAAACAAAATTAAAAATTGCTACATTAAAATGTTCATAATTTTGTTCAAGTCAGGCAAGCATCCCAACTTGTCTATAAAAATGGTCAGAAGTACACTGTTGTTTTCAAAATTTCAATCAATTTAAAAATTATAAGATCAGTATTTTTTTTAACAATTAAAATCAAATCCCCAATTTGTTGAAGTGTTCTTACCTTTCAAGAACATTTTTATCAAATTCAACTTGAGCTTTGAGTCTTTTTCTCACAGAATCATCAGGTTCATATCTTGTCCCACCTTGGCCTGTATGAATCAGTCTTGCATTGGGTAATTTGAGGGCAAAATCAGGGCTGTACACTCTTGTGATCCAATCATCAGCAAACCAGTCAGTAAAAGTCCTGGGATAATAGTACCCAAAAATGTCTAGATGAGTTTTATGCACAAAGTCATAGGTAAGTATGTCTTCATTGCCACCCCGATGCATTGGACCAACCACGCCAACATTTTGTGGATGTGCTTCTTGTAGTGCATTCACAAAAGAATTGGCCCAATTTTCAGACAACATAATGGTATCATCATTGATTCTAAAATAATAGTCTCTATTATCTAAATATGCTTCCCACATGGCATCATTTTGAGCCCAAGCAGGGTGGCCATGATGGGCACACTCTATGTAGTGGATGGTAATATTGACACCTTCTTTGCATACTTTTTTGATGATTTCATAAGCCTTTTCTTCAAATTTCCTATGAGAATCTTTTTCTTGAAAGAATGGATCATCAATATCATATGAGAGATAAAAATGATATATAAATCCTGGACTAGATGTTTTACAAAAAGAAGGTATAAAACTGCGTAGAATTTGAATCCGTGGTATAAGAACATCCGATTGGTTCAGAATAAGATTTCTTGTTGTTATGGCGCATCCTACTGCAATAGATATTCTATTGTCATTTCGGTTCTTTTCCTCTTCATGTTCATGATCCAAGTCTCCTGTGTGGCCAAAAACAGGATCTTCTTTATGGATGTCAGGACCATGATTATGGCTGCCATGTGGATTCACAACAATTGGTAGCCCTGTTTCTTCATTTTCAATTGAAGCTCTGGTAGTCACACTGGCTTTAAACACTAGCTGTGATTGATATAGGACTAGTAACAGAATTGCGCCGCACAGGCTATAGAAGATGCAGTGGAGACGCCAAGAAACACCAAAGAAACCCATTGTGCATTACTGTTTAACAAGCTATGCAAATACATTGCTCTTTTACAAAAGGTCCACTCTTTATTTTGGAAGACTGGTGTTCATATTAGTTATATCCAATGGTATAGTGTTTTGTCTGTCCTCTGTGGCTAGCAGAGTGTTGGCTAAGTAATATCCCTAGTTCCATTTGATTAATATGTGGACTATGTTTATCAGTAGAATTCTGAAAATAAAACGTGACAATCAAATTTGTGAACAGTCCTACATTCATATATACATGTTTATCTTTATAACTATGTATACTAATAGTAATACTTTTACTATTGAGTATTAGTAGTAGTAACACTAACAACAATATCATGAGTATGTTACTGTTACTAGTGTTAGTGTTGGAAAGAATACACATATTATTAACATCTAAATATTTTAGCAAACATTAAGCTTAGTAGATTAATTAATTGTTTATAATGACATATTCTATGATCTCAATTCCATATTTATTCGACCGTTATATACAATGGGAAGATCTATCTTTGACAATGACATACCTGGATTCAAATGTGACACCTGTGTTGGCTCATTTGACAATCTGTAAATAAGGGGAGCATGAGTTAATCAAAAGTTCTACCTTGTACTGTGAATGTAAAATGCCGTTTAAAAGAAGATAGGCTTCTTTAGAATCATCAGATGGCTTAACATTTTATCATAATGTGATTGTTGGCATTTACAAGTTTGTTTGTTTTTTTCCCTTACCGCTAAGATGTAATTTGCACTGTGATTTTATATGCTCTTAATTATCGCTCACCTGGGTTAATTGAGGGAGCTCTTTGATGATAGGGGATGAATCATTCCCATACTAGGGCCCTACAACTCTTCATTTCACAATGACATTATTTTGTAAGTAAGATTATAATATAGCGTTTAATGCAAATATTTGGATTTTCTATTGGTGAATAATTGTAAAAGTAAGTATACGAGTATTTTCGTTGCCAAAACTGAATACAGTGAGTGAATACACTTACTTAGTACACCCTACCAGCCAGACAGAAGCTTGTATTTCAAAATATTCAGCACTATTAAACTTAAGCCAGATTTGTTTCAATTCCCATTTTCAAATAAAAACATTTTGTTGTTCACATTAGCAAGCATATTGCATATTCTTGAAAGTATTTTTAAGACTAAGAGATGGTAAAGAATCATTCGTAAAGACATATATATTTCCTAATCCTTTATGATATGTTCTTCTTCTAACTTTCAAATACAGATACTCACTCATGAAAAGACATCGTTAAGGGACGTTGAGACAGGTTGATGAACAAGCCAACCATGCATCCAATAAATGGGAAATGTTTGACAGTTCTGCTACTCATATTCACATTGACTCTATTTATGATTCTTTGGTATGTGATCAAAATAGAAAGTGAAGTTGCAGAGATGTTACTTCACCAACAAGTTATGGGAAATCTAGGCAATCTTGATTCTAATTTAGGGTTTGAGAATAGTTACAAAGCAGGCTTTGCAAACGTAAGGAACAGACCAGATAATACCTATCTTGGAGAAAATAAACCAAACAATGATCAAATTATAAAAGCAGAAGAGGAACAAATAAGGATTTTGGATGTGCCTGAAAAAGTACTAAATTTTAGCCTCCCTCAAATGTCTGGTGAAAATATTGTTAGCATGTCATTATGGGGTAGTGATAATAAGTACACTGTTGGTGCCATTAGGAATGCAGAACTTGTTAAAAAGTTTTTTCCTGGTTGGAAGTTAAGGATTTATACAGAAACCCCATCAGGGAATTCTCGATTTGGGAGTGTATCTCAAGGGGTCATTAATAAACTGAGAGAAAACGGAGCAGACATATTCTATGTTGATCCAGATGAAAGTAGGGTACCACCGATGATGTGGAGATTTCTAGTTGCAGATGACATGTCTGTGGATCACTTTATCATTAGGGATTCTGATAGCAGACTCTCCGCAAGAGACGCAAGTGCTGTGTATAGTTGGATACAGAGTGGAAAAGCATTTAATTGTATCAGAGACCATCCTAGTCACGCATCAGCAGCAGTTTCTGGAGGTTTATGGGGCGGCATGCCAGCATCTTTAAAGAATATTTTAAGACGTTCATGGGAAACCATGATGTTTGGATATAGTCCAGACTATTCTCAAGATATGGGATTTTTGGCAGACTTGATATGGCCTAGAGTTAAAAACCATGCATATTGTTCAGACAGTGTTTCTTGTGACATTTGGCAGTCAGCACACCCTTTTCCAGTGCCTAGGTATAATACTGAACATGTAGGACAAGTTTTTGATGAATTTGAACATGCAAGGTCAATAGATGAAAATATCATTAGAAAAACTCCAATCAATGAAAAATGTTCACCAGCGAAGTAAAAATAATCAAAGTCAACATTTAACATAATTAAAGCAATCCCCATATTATGGTTTACATAAAAGAGTATTTTAAAGATACAATTTTACAAAGTTATTAAATGTGAAAAGGCCATACCAAATTTATTAGTTGGTGTATGGATGTGACTTGCGATTTTGTTTTAGAGATTAGTAATTATTTTTTTTCAAAATGTTGGTGAAAAAATAAAAAATAAAATATTAATTTTTGGTTAGAAATAAAATTCTCTTTATAAAGAGATTATTTGTATAATACAAGATAAGTCACAGCTCTTTTTCATATTTACGATGTAAAAGGCCAAGTGAAATCTAATGTACATTGAGATAATCATGTTATCAAAATTTCAACCAACCAACCCAATTTTTTTAACAAAATATCCATCGACCAACTAATCAGTTTGGAATAGTCTGAGCTATAAAGTGATAATAAAATCTTATCATATCAGTTATTTTTGCCATTTACATGGATGTGTCTTTTTACATAAAGTTGTCAAAAAGGTTCTACAAGTATTGTCAGCTGATAACAATAAATATTATTCTAAAAATTATTTTTAGATGAAATTATGATTATATCTTGTTTTATTTTGATTTTGTTATCGAAAATCCACTCCTATGTTTCAGTAAATCTTTCTGACTTTTGTCAGGATAATGATAGCCTGTATATTGTTGCATATTTCACCATCAGGTAAAATCGTGTATCAAATATAAAAGTGAGGGAGGGGGAAGGGGGAGGGGGAAGGGGGGGGGGGGTGTTACAAATGAAACATTATCCTAGTATGAGCCTAGTGTATGATGCTACCACCTAGAGGTAAAAATATACATCTGTTTAATTATGCTCTCTGTCATTTTAAATAATATGGTACAAGGCATAACGTCCTTTATATGATTTTTCAGATTCATACAAACAGTTTTATATTGTTGGTTAAATATTTATTCTACAAGAACTTAATCTTTCAGTTTGAATTCTTCATCCAACTATAATTTTTTGATAAAACGTGGCATTTATATTATGCCAGGTTATGGATGATATCCCAATTTCATTTTATTTACATAATTATTCAATGACCTCAAAGAAAAAAATGGTTCTTGATATACCAGGTATTAAAAACCCATAGTTATAGATGCAAATTTGATGCCAAGAAATCTACAAATATTTTTAATGTGAATTGCTAGTTTATATTATGGCTTTCCAAAATTAATCTTAATCAGTCCGAAGGATATTAATACTTAAGGTAAATATGAATTTGTTTTGTTTGTGCAAATTATGTCACACAAATCTACAATTTGCTTGTGTTCCAGATAAGCCACTTTATCTGACAAAATGTTACTGTTTGATGTGTAAATTATACATTTCACAAAGCTGTGTCTTATTTCTAGAAAAAAATACAAATTAAGAGAAAATAAATCCTTATCCACGAGCTTAAATCCCTTCATACAAAATTAGGGAAGAGCTGGCTCCCTTCTTTCAAAAAACTTTCTCACTCATAAGCCTTTATAATTCCAATCAGTTTTAATAACCTTTTAATGTAATATCCAATTTTCAAATTCTACAATGCACAAATTTTAAATGAGAGCCAAGTTTAGGAAAAGACCTGCTCTCTAAAGTTGTGGTATAAAATTATATGTCACCAATGATGAAACACAGCTTAAACATCATTCTATCTCAGAATCATGGCAATAATTATAACTTTTGACTGGTCTAAAATGTACTCTTTACTCTCAGTTTAGCAATATTACTAATGGTTAAATGAAGCTACATAAGGCAATAATTATAGTTATGATCAAATGAAAAAGTCACTTTAAAACAGTTTGATAGTACAGTTGTTTGATATGAAATGTATCAATTATGAATATATGTAAAATCATATGTGTAGACCTCACTACTTCTGCCCAGCCATGTCAATAGGGTTCTGTGTTGCATTCCCCTTGGAATCTATTGTTGGCATAAGTAACCTTGTTAATAAAGGATTGCAACTTTTCAGTTGGCAAAATGTGTAGTTTGCTCTAAAAGTCAAATTTTTTATCTTTGGAAGCATATCCTTTAACAGAAAATCATCAAAATTATTGCAGTATTTTTTTTCAGTGGTTTTGTCAAACAGAGGCTTAGAAAATTTGGTTACCAAATGCTTGTACTGCATTCCAAAAGAACGGATCGACATGTTGCTACCATTTCTTTCACTCAGACAGAAATATGGTTTGTTTGAACTTTGCCAGCCCAGTGTCCAAATTGCATCTTCATCTGATAACAGTTTATCTGGATTGTGTATGATCAGAAAATCAGTTTGGTTTCCAAGATTTTCAATAACCCATAGAAGAGGACATTTAATACTGTGTTGATCAAGAAAACCAATCTTTGCACCTAGACTTTTTAATTTCTGGATATATTTGTCAGGAGGTCTTTCCTTTCCATTCGATGTGAAATATAAATTCATCTTCCAACTTGGAAAAATGACAGACTGAAGTTGGAGATTACGAAGGATCTGGTACCATTCACTTGCAACAGGACTTTTTATGATCACCAAGGATATAATGTTTGCACCCACAAGCATCTCTTTATTCAAATTAAACCTAGACGTGACATACCTAGTGAATAAAGAGAAGAGGAATATAGTATAGTATAGTTTCAAACAAAGAACTTTTCATAAGATCTAGAGGTAGTGATTCAAATCGGAATCACTGTCTGAGCTGAACTTTTTGTCATAGAAAGGGTTGAACATTTGATCCTTTTCTGTAGCTTCCCCTGAACCAGTTGCTATTTATTGCATGCTACAAAATGTAAGAAAAATTATAATTGAAACTTTCCCATAAAGATAACATTTAAATGACACGACTGGCTGTAACTATTACTGAGCTTGTTTTAAAAACACTTTTAAATTTTTTGGAAAGTTTCATGATAATTATTATTATTGCTACATAATTATGCATTTTCAGTATAGGAGTGGAGCATTGATGTGAATGACTGCCTCACACTTTGTGTTCTATGGTTTGGGAGAGGTTACAAAAACATGTCTTTATGTTCTACCTAAATTTCTGAAAAGATATTTCATACAGTTATGGAACATGTTCTAAAGATCCTTAATTATATTTATTGATTTCAGTAATTGGTTACTAAAGTGAAATGAGTCAAACCCTGTTATCATTAATGTGAGATTCTGAAGAAATATAATAGAACTTTAATTTGAAAAATGTAAACAATGAATATTCTATTTGCTATCACTAATGACAGAGATTTAAGGAATTAAATGAAAATAAGAATGCATTAAAATACAGCAGTCTATTCAAACTTTCCATAATATAGCATGGTTCCACAAACATGTAATCAATCTTGATAACATTCAACTACATACGTTGACCAAAACTTATCGATAAACTATACAAACCTTTTTAACACCTCCATTCCTTTCATGATTTCCAATTCTAAGGTTTTAAAGTCTTCCTCTGTAGTAAGTCTTTGTGGTTTTGATTCCCTTACTTCCATCAGAAATTCTTCATCTTTTGAAACAAAGTTTGGTTTATACACCCTACAGATCCAAAGTTTAACAAACCTTATGTCAAGATTTGGTGGATAGAAAAATCCAAAGATATCTAAATGAGTCTTGGAGACTAAAAAGTGATCAAAAGCCAGGTGTTTTTCTTCTCTAGTTGGCCCAACAATACCTATTTTACCTTCTGTTTCATCTAGCCAAAATTTCCCAGCAGAGAACCAAGAACCTTTAATGTCTATTGTAGTATTTTCATGAACTCTGAGATAGTAGTCAATGTTCTCCATGTAAGCAGCCATCATGACCTTGTTTTCTGCTTGTGCAAGGTCAGTATTGGACTCACATTCAACAAAATTAATTTTTAGTTGAGAGCTTATATGTTTTAGAGCTTCAGGTTTGAGGTTGAAGCAATTGAAAGTGAGAGAATGTTTTAAACTTAGTTGAAATGTGTCTTTTGATTTAAACAAGGGGTCATTCTTGTAATAACCGATGTAAAAATGAATTTGATGATCTTTCTCCTTTAGGTCTTCGCATATGGAAGGTAAAATATTGTCAAAAAATGGTAGTGATGAAACATTTCCATTTTGTGAATCAAAAGTTACAGTAGAGACGAACCCTATTGCAACAGTGTCTATGGAATCCTTAGTCACTTCACCCTTGCCATATTTTGAAATTATTTCCATGTCATTTTTTGCCACACCCTCTCTTTCTTTTATGGCAGTGTCCAAGTTATCCTTTGCAAACTCATCCATGCCTTCCTTTACAACATCTTCCATACCATTCCTTGCAACAATTTCCATGCCATCTTGTCTGTGGTTCAGGGCCATGTTAGATCCAGAGGAATCAGATGGTTTACTTTGTTTATCCAATGGCAGAATGTCCATTTCAGATATAGTTGTCTCTGCTGTGATTCCATTCCTTTGTTGAATTTGCTGAGTATTAGTCAAAGAACTACTACTGGGATTTTTTGTTAATTTAACCCACAAAGCTATCGGAACAGCACAAATGACAAAAGTTAGAATCAAAATTTTAGACACAGAAATCCTAAAGGGGATGATATTTATAGAAGTTCCAAACTTCATCTTTTTCTTTTCATGAACTTTATTTGAGAGTCAATGGAACAATAAGGTAAAATCACTTGTTAATTATTGGTCCTTTAAAATGACATGCAAATATATACATGTCAGATCTACACAGGATGTTCTAAAAAGAGTAACTGAATAGAATTATATGACAATTATATAGCATACTTGATAAATGAACAAAGATTTTGACTCTTGATAACATTTGTTTTAATCATTTGGAATTGATATACTTAATTCATACAATAAAGAATTTCAACTCATTTACAAGGCAGGTTTGGGAGAAGACACCGTCAAAAATGTTGGAATGAAAAATTTGCTTGGTTTCCTAAAGAACAATTACTACATACATTGTAAACATGTATTTATGCCTGAAGCCATGTCATCAAGAAAGTGAATTAATTAATACCAGTATTGAGGTTAAAGCTTTTTCTTTTGCCAATTATGTATGTGAATTGTAACATTTCGGGGTTTCTTACTCTACAACCTCGCCAAGTGGCTATTTTTTTATAAACCTGACATGAGTGTCTCCAGAAAGGAGCTTCTCATACTGTAGTAGCAAAATAGATTAAAATAACTTGAAAAGTTAAAGCAAATATGTTGCAAAGGCTTTGACCCACCTTTTTTTGGGGGGCCTGCATAATGTTTTTCCACCACTGTAGTTATTAACCCTCCACACATATAATAGGTAGGTATGTAAAGGTGATGGCTGTAAATAATTTCAAATAGATTGGAACTCCTTTTTTAGACAAATTGTTTGAATTTAATTTAATAGATTTTATCAGTTAAAAATCAACAGTTATTGAGGCAGTGTAAATTGTTTTTATTTATTGTCTTTATGATTAATCATCATCATCTATTTATTTATTTCTTTTGGAGGGAGGGGTCAATTAAACCTGCAATCATCATTGAATTGACAGATCATCTTCCATTTTTGAATGTTTGCCCACAATTTGTTTTTGAATATGAATATATGTTTGTATTACAAATGTTTATATGTGACCTGCACTCATGCTCGATTCACTGGCTCTACTAGTTGCACTACATGTATTACATGGACAACAATCACCTTCTGTATTATTTATTCAAATGCAACTAATGTTGTACATTATTACTTGCTGCTGGCAAATTTATTTTGTTGATTTATTCATGTATTTGATCATAAATTTTGTTATGGGGGATGGGGGGGGGGGGGGGTAAGAGTAATTTTCTAGTTGAGCAAATATGAATTATAATGTTTAAAAACTTCACAATACAACCTTTCAAATAATAGCTTACACTAACACTAACAGTATAGAGGTGACTGAAAACAACAACAAAACCTTCAAGCAAACCAACAAATGGCCCAACAAGTCAGCCTATAAAGATATTTGTGAACAAATTATTTAATGAATAAAATTAATTAATAAATAAATGATAAATTAACAAATAGATTTAGATAAAATGTAATCATATAAATGATACAAAAAAGAGGAAGGTTGGTCACATTGCACTTTGTTTCAATAAACACATGTAGTATTTTATTCCACACAAAAGGTACACTTTTACAAATGATGAATGACTTATCAAAGAAGGTAATTTTTTTGATTATTTGTACTATGCTGTGCATTCTTTTTATTGATGTTTCAGTCCTCAATTTTTAAAATGTTACTATTATAAACTAGTCCATACTTCAATAATTTGAGCTTTTGACTAATTGAATAAAAAAATTCTCATCAATCATTGGATAGAACTAAGATAATTCTACATAAAGAATAGTCTAAAGACTGTACTTGTAATAGACTAATCGTATTTATGTAGTAAGTTACTCTAGAAAAAACATAATTTCAAACGTGGCAGAATAGAGAAATGTCACACTCACAGTTTGAGGCGACATCTGTGGACATATTAAGAATTTGATGTTTTTACATAAATTTCAAGACAGTTGTATTTAATGATACGAAAGAGAAAGCTACATATGACCAAAGATTGCCAACCAGTCGGATATGTCATTTAAAGCAACTACACTATCTGTTTGGAACACTCCTTGTTTACATCACGTGACATAAGGTTGTCAATCTAAAAGACTTCCGCTTTGACATGGCGAAGTTCCCCAAAGAGGGTCAAATCGTAAGAACTTATTAAGTTTAGGAAGACTTCATATGCACTATAAGTAAGGACACTATATTGTGAATCAGAGAACAAATACTTAGTTTGGTGGAAAATCAATTAAAATTGGACAGGTGAGTTGTTAACAAATCTTTCGAGTAAACTTCCTTCGCTTTCAGGAAACAGTCGGTGTCCTGGTGTTAGTATTATATCATTCATTGTATTGGCATTGCCTGGTATCAACGTATGATTATGAGTTTATAAAGAAGTTGTTCAAACAACTTCCTGTTATCAAAATGTACTTTAGACTGTTGCTATGATATGATTCTTATAATTAGAGATACATCTTGAGCTTACAAGCCTCAGTTTTTTATATGACATTAATGGCTAAAATAATGCATACATGTCACATTAATCTTCCCATGATCATGACATGACAATTGACATAACTTATAAGTGACTTTAGTTACCAGTTTATATACTTTTCATTAACAAAAATATGTAGTTTGCATCTTAGTTCTGTTGCAGCAGTGCTTGTTCAGTTGGTTGAATGTTGATAAAAACAATGGAAATAAGCCACAGGTTTTCTGGTCTCATCCTTGCCATATTTCAGCCTTTCGCCTTCAGGTTTGTTTTCTTCCTTGTGACATATTTTTAACTGTGTAACCATGTCTTATTTTTTGTCAATACATCTATTGAAAAAAAGCCAAATCTCTGAAAGAGCATTATCTACACATGTTTTGACTATAATGTTTGCAAAGGGTTTTAACCATTACAAACTTCCTCATACATGATTTCTGGCAACTTATTCATATCGAAACCAATGAACTATGTCTGTACCTGGCTTCATACTCTCAGATTTGAGCTAAGATTTTATTAAGGATACATCATGGGTGTTCAGTGATTTTACAAGTATATATTTTATGGAAGAAAATATAATTAACTTCCATTCTCATAAAAAAAATATCGTAAATTTATTGACCATAATCATTTTTTTTTACAATGTTTGGTTCTTTGATTAGTATCAAATTGTAGCTAAGGAGGATGAGAAATGAAAAATATATACTCTTGATGGTGAAAAGTGTATAATAAAAGAAGTAGGAGAAAGTAGAGGTATAGTGAAAACCCATGATGTATCCTTAAGACTTTGAAATTGTATAATATCTTTTCTTTTCTTTAAATGATGTCATATAGTTGAATATCAGGAATGTATTTTTATGGTGAAATATACATGTTTGTTAGATTGAATGACAAAATTATTCTTTAATAGTAAGTGTTTGATTTAGGCACTGGGCCGAAGACAAAACTGCACAAAACTGCTTTACATTAAGCTCCTAATACTGTCTGTTCTGATAGAAGTTCATATAACTTTGAGAGTGATGGTCCTTTGGAGAAAGTATTGGTTGATTCTGATGATTTAATTGAAAGAGAGGGACTTATTCCCAACCACAGTTTCAAGGTGAGTCCTTGGGAAAGGTCACTTTTGTTGTAGTGTCCCTTTTCAACAATGAGAAAATAGGCCAGTCAGCTGCCAGTGGCTTATTTTGGGATAATATAGAAAAAATCCCACAAAGTTAATCGTATATCTGTAATGCTAACATGCGGGACAAAACCTATTGATTTGATGATATGGTTACTAGTCTACCATCTAATTTCAGATGAACAGACAGGAATGTTTTAGTCCCACTATACATTATCATCAGGTCTTGGAGAAATGTTCAAATTTTAGTGATTTCCTTACTCAGTCCTACAGGTTACCGAAGAATAATGACTCGTGCTGAGCCGTTTCATATGTAATTTGTACTGTGATTTTCTGAACTCAGTGTCGGTTAACTGTAGGACTGTACTTAACGTGCTATCCGGTCTGGAAGAATTTTTTTAATCAGTGGCTGACAAACAAACAAACACTTCTTGTAGTTTTAAACCCTGAGATGGAACCAGAAAACATCACACTACACTTTCATTGTGATCAATTTATTGACAGATACCACTTCTATATATATGTCTGAATTGATATGATGCATTATAACCACCTTTAAACAGCACTTAAACTTGTCAATGTTAGCATGCAAGCATGCTTAAATAACGGATTGGTCCAGATTTATTATTCCATCACAGGGATATGCATGGCAGTGAGCCATCAATACTTTTTTCAATTAAACCACTAATGGGTATTAATTTGGTTTCTATGACAAAGGTTTTCCCAATGTCACTGGTTATGTAACTTCATCAACTCCCTCTAGGTAGCAAGGATATATCATCAAACAATTTAATCCATTGATATGCTGTAAATCCCATGCAGGAGCATCCAGACTCATCATTTGGAGATGTATTTATTGTCCATGTCTATTCAGTTGTCTGTCATATTTTCCAAAGCCATTGTGGAATTGTCTATTTTGACAATTATTTTGCCAGTGTGGTGTTGATCATAATGTTGAATGTGCCATTCTTCTCCAGATAAGCAAGAATGACCTGTTAAATGTTTATTAAGTGAATGGATATAGTTTTTGTCGTAAATCTATTGATCAATTAGAAATCTATAAGATTATCTCAATCTGGCAAAGGCCAAACTTGGACAACTAGCCCCCAGATTTTTAGAACCCTCCATGGCCCCATGATAAAATCTGGATTTTGTTAGCAAATTTTGAGTTGTAGATAGAAAGACAGGAGAGGATTAGATTGAAAGAAAGCTTTAACGGAAGCATTATACTTGTAAACCCTTGAGGATTTATGTGCTTTAGCTTATTTCTACATGCTATTGATGTATATCTGTGTGATGCATTAACCCTGTACATTTACATGTTTGGCAAAAAAATGAAAGTATGCCAATAACAGTACCTTTTATTTGTTCTTGATATTATTAAACTGTTCCAAAGCACACAAGCAAGATGATGGGTAAATAAAAGTGTTTATATGATAATCAAATCAATGGCACAGCCTATTTTTAACTTGTTCCTATTTGTATTGGCATTCTTTATTGTTTTAGATGAATGCAGAGAGAAATACTCTTCATGGTGCTAGTGATATTATCTATTCAAAGGAGATTCACACTTTGGAATGAATCCCTTCCCAAACATACTTTTAGAGAATGGGATGAATCCGAGCAAAATTAATCTCAATTTGACCTGCTAAAGAGCTAGGAGTGATCTTGCTGGGATCACTCTAGTATCAATGTGTAAACTGAAGAAATAGCCCTTTGAAATGAATGAGCGTGTAGTCGGAAGTGTCTAATTAGAGAGTAAAAAAGCATATCGCATTTCCGGTGAACTATACAGTGAACGGAAAAAGCATTGAATGCAGTGTAAAAACGAGGAAGAGAAATAATAGCAAATGTGGTTAAATTATGAATAAAAATGCGGA